>BJBW01005406.1:8775-77488 GCA_004320125.1 Scolopax mira | reverse complement strand
CTAGATGATCTCTATGGTCCCTTCCAACTCTAAAAATTCTGTGAAATTCAGTGAAAAGCAGGTCTGAAGTAATAACAGGTTTTTTTAAAAACACAAGCAAAACTCTGTTTAGTAAAGACTGTGTGTCATATAAGGTGTTATCCTAACAAGCTCCTTACAGGGACAAATCAATGTCATATTAGTGCCAACTTTCTTCCATTCATTTACTACATGGGCGTCCCTCCCTAGGCAGGCTCCTGCCTTGGTTCCTAGGCAACTGTAATAATATTGCTGCACGTGTGTGTCAGGCATTGATTGCCTTTGGGGCTTTTTTTTTTTTGTGTTGTAAGTGAACACAGGCTAGTCCATTTTCTTTTTCTTTGTGTTTGGCTAAAGTCTCTGAGAGTTTTGAAGGGCGCGTCTGTGATATTCACAGCTGAGCAATTCAGAAATAGTTGCAGACAGGCACATGTGCATGGCATGGGACAGTGATCATGCTGGAATCTCTAGGCAAAGCTTACTTCAGCTACTGTGGTTTGTTCTTGGGGCATTTTTTAATAGCCAAGTTACAGGTGGCTTAGTATTTTGGGTGCTTGGGGAACATATAGCATCATCTAAAGAAAAGATAATGAAAAACACTGTTTTATCTTGGTTTTACTCCGCATGAAGGGAGAGGAAAAAACATGAAGAGTGCTAGTCAATGAAGGGTTCAAACCCTTACTGACATTCCTTTTAATGGATTACTCACTTGAGCAAATGTGTGCAAAGTCTGGCACAGAGGACATAGGTTTTTCTAAATTAAAAAATTAAAGTTAACATTAAATAAAATTACAAGAGAAGGGATGGTGGGTGAATACAGGACTGCAACGAGACTGGGGAGTTCTTTGCCCCTCTCAGCTCTTCCAAGAGCTCCTGGCTGACCTTGAGCATGCCAGTTCACATCTTGTTCCCCAGTTGTGAGGTGGGAATAGCTGTATGTCTGTCATCCGCTGTTTGTTCACTTCAGGGATGAACAACATAGCCATGAGCTGCTTTGATTCCCCACTTGGTGTTTGGAAGGCAGATGGGTACAGTGCACATGCATGGTATTGAAGTTCTCCTAATAAACCTTGCTAGTTCCAGCAGCTTCATCCCAACATGGTCTTGACAGTCTGTCAACCTGCAGGGTTTCTAGGAGACAAATAAAACTATCTGTCAGATGACATCCTGGGCCACCAGTTGATCATCCCTGGTTTATTTTGTTCTGCTTGAGGTGGAAGGTCTTTGAGGTCTCTCTGTGGTGCACTGCCTTCTTTGGGCACCTGATTTTACCCATGAGCACCTAAATGGTGGTGCGGAAGGGAAATATGAGTATAAGCAATTGATTGTGCAGAATCTAGAATTAATTGAGCCAGAAGCCCATGAAATACATGTGGGAAGCATGAAAACAACTTGCCAGAATTTACAGTTTACCAAATATTGATATGCAGATGTTTTAAATGCACAGACTTAATGAGATATACTAACATTGTCATTTCCTCAGCATGCAAGGAAGGATTTTATGCTTTTAATGTAGAAAGGCTTTTATTTTGTAACTAGTAATGATAATAAGAGCATTATAATGCATGTCTGGCTGTGGAGAGCTTTGCTCTTTCTCTTGTACACCTTTGAGTGCAATTGAAAATATTTAGAGGATTGAATAATTCTCTGCATTTTTGTTACTGCATTTTTGTTCAAACAAGTAAAACATTGTAAAAAATAAAACATCCTCTGTAGTCTCAACAGAAATTGAGTTGGTCAAGAAAGAAGAAAAAAAGAGAGAAAACACTGAAATAGAGAGGAAGCTATCTCAGATGCCTTCTTAGAAGGCTGAAAGTCTATTTGAAAACAATATGCAATGTTCACCAATTCTTTAAATAATGTTTGAAAAATAGCAAGAGGCTGTTAATGTGCAGTATAGCAATATCATTAATTAAAGAAGGAAACATGAAAGACACAAATGGCTTTACAGGCTTATCAGTGTATTATCCGTGGTGTATGGAAGTCTCACAAAAGATGCAGGGATTTTTTGGCCTCTAACCAAAGGAAGTCAGGATTCAGAAATAATACCTGAACTGTGAATTACCTATGACAACAACAAGGGTTAAGGAAAAGAGATGTAAGTGTAGCAAACTATTACGTGAGCCTTTTATAGACTACAAAAATATGTTTCCCCAAAGGCAGGCCAAGAACAGCATTGCCCCCTCTTTCCCGGTGGTTGAGTATCTGTAGCGATGAGGGGATGCCAGCATGCTGTGAAGGCTCACCCAGGTATCCTCTCTGCCTGTCCCTGCAGAGAGCAAGAAGCAGCTTTGCTCTTCTCCAACTCGGAGCACTGTTCGTCCAGGCTGCTGTTCTGTTGTCGTCTGCACCCCACGGTTGGGGCTAGGAGTACCTCAGCCTTCACCAGAGAAAGTAGAAAATTGATCTTCAGAGAAGCAGTCAGGGGTGGGTCGATGGTGGCCACCACCAGAATAGGCCAGTGATGGTCATGAAGGCTGCTGGTGCAGTGGACTTGGAGATGAGGGGCTGTCTTTTTGTACTGCCTCTGATTAATGCCTGACAGTGTGGGACCTTAGTCAGAGCTTCAGCTATTGCACCAGCTCTGATAAATAATAGTGCAGACATTTCTTCTCTCTTGGTTCTGAGTGACATGAAGAGAAGTTTGTTAATTTTTTTCCAATGAGCTTATCTCTGACAAATAAATTCATATTAATTTAAACGCCATCAATCTTGGTTTCCTCTGCCAATAGCCTTTGGGGAGAGCAGATGTGTTGGCTCCTCCCTCATCCTTCTCCATCCATATCAGCAGCAATTTTTTATGAAGTTTTGTCACCTCCATGCATACTGTGGAGAAATACTGAGCGAGCATAGGGAGTGGCAATGTGAGAGTGCAAAACCACACTCCTCATCAATCATTATCCTCTAGCAACTTCCAGGGCACCATAAATTGCTGACTAACAAGGGAGAATTAGCTTGATAAAATCACCATTAGTGTCAGTTGAGAATGATGTAAAGTTTTAAAGACACTGCTGTCCTGTCTGTCTCTCCCTCATCCATTAGTGTGTCTGTTCGTGGAGATCCCAATCCAGCAGAGCACGTAAGCACATGCCTAATTGTAGGCAGATCAGTAATCCCAAGGAAATCACTGGGATATGAGTCCTAAGCATGTGTTTATGTGCTTCACTGGATCAGGGCCATAACACGCACTCTGAGCCCAGAAATGATATATATCTCTGTGTGAACCAGTTTGTTGATTTAAAATGAGATTTAGACTCACTAGCTGGACTTAGAAATAGGACAGTCAAGTTTTACTGCAAGAGAGCATAGTAGTTAGTAGATATGCAACATTATACTTAGCTTCTTTAACTTTTGCTTTCTTACTTGTTATTTGAGTTGTATCAGTTTGTGCTAGCTAGCAATGTGCCTCTCTAAGCCTCTGCACAGCCTTCTCAAAGCTTTGCAGTTACTAAAATTTAAACCATGTTTGGATCCTTGCATAAAACTTAAAGTGTGGCCAAATCAGGAACCATTTTTTAAAACTCAGAGTTGAGGTGCAGATGCAGGTAACGTACCTATCAGGTTTGTTAGCTTATGGACTTCTCTCAGTACTACAGTTTGCCTTTTGGGCAAATTCTCAGTGCTTGGTGTTTGTTTCTTCATGTTTTCAATTTTTCTTCGCAAACTTGAAGACAAGACCCTTATTTCTAAGGAAAAAAAACCCAAACAAACAAAACCAACACAACAAAAAAAAGCTCAAAGCAAACAAACAAAATCCCCACTAAACAATGGACACTTGGATCTCATACAGTCATTTGACTGTAATAGCTGTGAGAAAGGAAAAGTGTGAGGCATTTCAAGACTTCCCACAGAATCACCGGGGTGACCAGCGCCCCTCATTTTATTTCAAAATTGCTCTGAAGTTTGATGTTTTGTTGCTTTCATGATTTGATTATCCAACTGGAATCTAAGACTTTGTACCTCTGACACTGTCATCCCTTTGTTTTGTTATTTGGTTACAAAGCTGTGGTGACTTATCACTACACTTGCATCGGAAGACTGACAATGTCCAGCTGTTTAGTTGTAGCCCTCTCCATGAACACCACATTTCAACGCTCCACATTCACCTGGAACTGGGGCTTGATCTACTGTGATGTCATCCATTGCCTCAGAGTGCCCCAAAAGTAGTGCAGTCATCTTGTTCGAGCAGTTTGTTTGAAGTCATAATATCCCATTTGAGAACGGCCATAGCACAGCTTTGAATGCCAGAAGTGATAATTGTGATGATCTAGTCTGATCTTCCACAGGACACAGAACAGAAAATATCACCTGCCTCTCTTTTGTTTTTTACTTTGTGGAACAACTTCTTCTCCTGCTGTTGAAGTGGACTGTACTTTGCTTCTTCCATAACAAGCTGACCACTGGAACTTCAATGAGGAACATGTTGTATCTTGACAGCTGCAAATGCTGAAATGTATCTTAATAGAAATTAATGTTGTTACTCTTCCTTTACAAACCAAAGCAGCCAACTTGTCTTTGATAAAACAAAATTGATGTCTATTCTGTGACTAGTTAATAGGAAGATAAATATTAACCCTTCTAAAAATTTATATCTGTAAAGTAGAAGTGCTGGGACAGATTCTCAGCAATTGCAAGTGAATGCAGGTCAGTTTTAGTGGTTCTGAGTAGCTTTACACAAGCAGAGGTGTTGGCAAGCCCGTGTCTTTTACAGCTCCACTTTTGTGAAACATAGCACTCCTTAAGTTACCAAAACTATTTGAAAGAATATCTACTGCTCACAATCCATGTAAAGTCCATTGCACGCTCTCATCCTATTTTGTCATTCAATTTTGATGCTAATTTGTCTCTGCAGGTGTGAAAGCTGCGGTGCTGTCTTCCATTCAGAGTGCAAAGAGAAGGCTGTACCGTGCCCCAGGTGTGTGCGTAAAGAATTGCAGAAGAAGCAGAAATCCTTCTGGAGGCGACTGAATATGGACGAAAACTTTGAAGAGTCTTGCAACATGTTTGAGTTGTCCTATCAGAACACATGAGTTCTGTAAGGTGGCGGCCAACCTGAAGAGAATCCCTTTCCCAGCTGCCAGCTCAAGCAACTTCTCAGCTTAGCCAGGCAGAAATCTTGCAAAATAATATCTGACCTTAATCGGTGAATTGCAGCTGCCAAAGTGGCCGTAAAGCCTTGTTGGCTTTAAAATACCAATGGCTAAACTGCATTTTGCATTGGAAGTCCAGCCGCTAGCTCTCATACAAAATGTGGTTTAATTGAAATGCTTTAGGTCTAGCTAATTAAGCACCCAACTTTTTCTTTTCCACCTCTGGGGAAGACTTTTTCCTCAAGGCAGAAAATACTTGCTGCCATGACCACGTTATTTTTTATGTTGTTCGTTTAGAATCAATGAATCATCTACTTATTTATGTGCATCATTTATTTATTATTAGCCTTGGGAGAGGTTCTGGTGAGGTGTTTCACAGAACCCAATAGGGCAGGAATGATTTTAAACCCACCTGCTCCTTCTGATAGTGACACGTGGTTCCATTTCTTCACGTTTCCAGAGAGCTATTTTTAAAGGATCGGTGCATTTACATGTCATTCCTCCCTGAGGAAAGGAAAGTATCTCCCATGAAACCTTATTGAGGGTGCTTGCAAACGTAAGAAGCAGAATAATTCCTTCAGCTATGTTTATATATTTATAACCACCCCAGTGAACTATTCCATATGCAGATAAGCAGGGGACTTGCTGCTGCTTTTGTTCAGGCTGGATATATCGGTCAAGCTGTCACCTAAGCCCGTTGAGTTTTACTCTGGTTATTCTTGATCCATGTAAGGCCACATCCTCATCTCCAGAAACATGATGTTGGTTCTGACCTCCTGCTAGTCTTACTTTTAAAGGCATTTTACATCGTTTTGTTTTTATTTCGTGAAGTTTACTTTAAATGTTTCTCTAACCTGAACCTGTTAGACTGATAGTCAGGAAAGTGGTCTTGCCCATGTTAGTTAGAAAATACCTCCAAAATTGTGAAAAGCCAGTTTGCTGTGCTTGTGTGCAATTTGTGTCCTGTATTCTCTGCGAGCTCTAAGGGATTTCGGTGGTGGAGAGTGAATTCCTTGAGGTATGGTTCTGTTCGACACACCTGGAACACAGGAAGTATTAAACATGTTAAATTACATATATTATGAAAGGGGAGTACGTGATAGATGTAACTGGAAAGATATGTGTCATCACTGGCACTATGTTTAATTCATTTCGGCTTCACCTCTGGTGAGCACTTAGAGATCCTCCTCCTTCCAATCCACATTCTTAACTCTTTCTGCAGACCCCTCTGTGTATTACATACCTACGAAAGCATTCACGTATATATATACATACATCTATATACAGAAAGCAAACGAGAAAAAAGCCAGTCACGTGCATGTGTATTTTTTCCTCTCTTCTCACATAGGTTTGTGAAAATGCAGAATACTGATCTTTGCTTCCTATATAATCTGCAGGCTGTTGTATTCAAGGCAGAAAGCATTCTTGATCATTGAAGCACCTTGAAGTATTTTAAATCAAAGAACAGGGTACATCATGCTTACATACAAAGGTAGAATGCTACAATGAATTGCCTTATACTGGAGCATAAGTGGTTATCTTTTCCAGCCTCCACTCAAAGAAAGTAGCTGAATCTGAACTTTCTCAAATTTGAGTGCAACTACTATATATATAGAAGCATGTTTCTATCTGTATACATTAGACAACCAGTGCCTTTCTTTTCCACAAGTTCTTCTCGCAGTGGGATTCTTTGGAAGGAAGTGAGGGTTTTTCCATGTTCTTGGCAAAGTAGTATAGGGATTCCCATATTTAATAAACCTGGTGAATCATACACCTTTGTCACTAAAATAATACTTCCTCTACACAGGAATGTCTCTGTCTCTGCGCACTGTTCCTCATGTGAAATGAGTTGCTTTCAGCTATCATCCTTAAAGATGTAATGTTCTTTGCAAGTCCATTCCCAGGTGAAGAATTCCCTGCATGTTCACAAATGCAAACACTGGGGAAGTATTGTGGAATTAGTCATGCAAACAGGAACTGCTGTGGTGCTGGCTGAATAAACAGTATGCTCCTATGTTTTCAGCATGTGTCATTACAGCTACTCCTGTGGCAAAGCCAGTAGCTCTGAAACTGTCAGAATCTGGCAGGTACTATTTTGAATTAGCTCTAGACATAATTAATGGTGAGTCATTAAAGAAAAAAAAAGGTGATGTTTTTCGTATCATCATGCTCTGGTATTTAAGATACTTTACAGTACTGGCTCATGTCCTGCTCAGTTTAGAGAAGGCTGCTTGTGTGCACTGTCAAAAACTCTATGGGGTGAAGGAATCAAGGTTCAGACATTGCAAACTATGGGTTACTTTGATGGACGTCTCCAAAGTAGCAGTCATGTGGGTGGACACATATTCTAGTTGAATTCTGGAATAACAACATAGGCAGCATTAGAGTTATTCTGGGTTTGTATAAGTATTACAGATGGCTTCTTTGCTAATTGAGATTTACAGGAAAAAGGAGAGTATGATGTCAGCAGAACTGTTGGGATTAGTCATGGGTCCAGAACCACTGTCACTACTAAGAGCAAAAGTGTATTGTTATGATATGCTGGCAGTGCCCAAAGCTTTATGTTAAAGGATATTGTATAGTACACATCAGATTAATTTCTTTAAAATCCAATGTTGTTGTAAACAAGCCAGTTTCTAAAATGGATATATATTCATTTCTATCTTGGAAAAGTAATATAGCTTCTTGCAGTAGTATAGGAGCAGAACGGAATGTGGAAAATGCTTTCCTCTCAGGGTTGCCTAGCTCCTATCTGAAGAAAGTTATTCCGTATGAACAGATAAAATGAAGTCTTCTCTTACTGCCTTTCATAAGCACAATGAAAGGCTTGATCCTGCCCTCAGAAGGTGCTGATGCAGTAGGAACAAACCCTATTCATTTTCAGGACTGCAAGGCAAAAGAATAAACCGAAAGTACTGCTGATGTTACTAACTCTCAAAAAGACCCAACTCGGTTTTCCTGCAGGAGCCATCTGCTAGCAGGAGACTCAGCCTGGGGTTCTGTAGGTGGTTTGGGTTCCAGACAGCGCTGTACGTCTTGCATGGTTGTCTCTGCTGTGCTGACAGGTCTACATGCTGGTCCCCACTGCTGTTCCTTCCCCATTCTGCAGCCCACAGCCTCCATGGCCTCTGCTCTGCAAACTTCTGGGTGGGCATCAGCTGGAAAAGTACCTGGGGTCTCTCCAGATTGCACAGCTCTCTCCCCCGACACGATCAGGTGAAATTACATGTTAGTACTTCTAGTCTCATCCCACCCACGCATGAAATAAATTTGAACCATAGCATTTCATTGTGAATCAAGAATAAAACATGCTGTTTGTCTCCTTCACAGAGAAGGTGCTTTCAAAGCTGATGGGGAAGGAATTGATCTGTAGATCCAATTACTGCTTTTTCTTGTACAGAACTTGTAATTAACATAGAAATAGGGTGCTTTCCTGCAATGGGCTATAGCCTGACTCTCTACAACTACTTAGAAACTTCTCATCTCATTTTAGTTAGTCTGAGATTATTTTAATCTAGGATACTGTAGAGATCCTTATTCAAGTCTCTTTTGCTATTAACCCTGACCCTCTAGCTTTTCTTTAATGGGGAGAAGGACCTACCTAGGGGATGCAAACCACAGCTTTTTTATTTTTTTTTAGATTATCAACCTGTAAAAAGAGACATTTGGATCCTTTATGTAGAAATCTTTCTCTTGCTTTTCTTTGTCTGTCTTAGGTGATGAGAAATGATGATTTTGTGATGTGACGCAATATCCTGCCTGGCATATACCAATATGAGGTCATTGCTGGGATGACAGGAATTGGCAGTTGTAAGGATTTCCTATATAAGCGAGAGAAGGTACTTGTTGTCGAGGAGCTTGATTTTTTCACAATGCTCCACAGGCTCTGATGGCCCTTTTAGGAGTGAGTCATCAAGGTACCTCTAAAGCTCTTCTTGTCAAGATTTCTCTTAGTATCTGGATACTACGTGTATTATAATGGATTGATGATAATGTCCTGAAAGACACTTTTTAAAAAAAAAAAAAAAAGTAGAGGATGTCTGTTTACAATGAAATGGGGAAGGTGCACTGTTGTATTTTGCTTTTTTCCCCACAGCAACAGAAGCCACCAAGTTTCCTGGGCTTCCCCAGGTCACAGCCTGGATTGCAGCCGACTGTTGATCTGTGCAAAAGAACTGTAATCTAATCATCATCATAATCTCCTCTCCTTTTCTTTCTGCTGCTCAGCTGCAAGCCAATCCCCTGTTCCTCTCACTGTCTCTGTCCCTGTCTTTGCTTACAGCGAGACTTTGAGCTTCGTAGCTCATCCGGTTGCTTTTGAACCAGTCGTGTCTGATCATTCTCTCCTTCGTAATTTGCCTTCCAATTTTCCCTTCCCAGTAGGAGTGCCTTACAGTACTGTATATTAGTGTCTATCTTCCTGGTTTGGATTTCCTGGTTGAATCTGCTGTTCAATTAACTTGTAGGCTCAAACTCCCGTGGCTGCGCATGCTCTTTTGCAGGGGTGGCTGAGTAAATCACTTTCCTTGTCCTGCCCTCGTGAAGTGAGCTTCACAGGCTGCATATGCCAGCTCTGAAGACACCAAGCTGCATGGAAACCCCTCGCTTTTGCTCAATTTGGTGCCTTAAATTTTTCAAAAGCGAAGAATTTTGTCGGGAATGCTCTGCCGTGCTGCAGGGTGTTTGGCATTGGAGCTCAAAACCCCTGCTCATGGCAGTTTCCATCTCGCTAGGAGTGGTGCCCATAAAATTTGTTTACTGTCTGTGCTTTGGGAGGAAAATAGGAGAAAGGACTGCATGGAGATGGCATTGGATTTTTATTACCTATATTTTGGAGGCTAGCTGGGCTTCTCTTCGGCCAGAAGTGTGGTTGTGCTTTTGTGAGACCTTCAGGAGTTGTACATACATAATAATGGCTAGCACTGGGCTAGTGGAGCCACTGGCCAGCCCACGCCACGCAAGGGGCTCCCGTAGGGCACAGCCGGGACCAAAGGCATTTCCTCAAAGCTAATTTTAAGGCAGCCTGGTTCCCTGCAGGCTGACCTGGTGAGGGTTTGGCCAGCTTTACCTTAGAGAGAGGGTTAACTATTTGCTGAATTCTGTGGCCAGCTCTTCCAGCATGTGTTAGCCCTGGGTGAGTGTCCATTCTGACTGTGAGCTGTTAAGTCCCTGTTGGACAGCAGCGGTTGCGGTATGGCGAGGAGACAGCCCAGGTGATAATGTGCAAAGTCCTTCTTGAAAGCCTTGGTGTGCACGAACTGGCTCGGGTCATATCTTAAAATGCCAGTTTTGTCCAAATTCCCTAGGGTGGCCACTAATCCAAATCACAAAGATGCCACTTGTGGGCAGAAGTGTTAGTTGCTCAATTATTTATTTATTCACGTGTAATCCACGCGTTAAACCAATATAAATCCTCTAGTACAGTTTTGTTTTGGTAGAAAAAGGATTTGTTTCAGTTTTGCTTACGTACCTATCTACAAAGTCAATCTTGCTTAAACTAAAGTGTGTTTTCAGGCTGATATTTAATGGCATCAATGCCTATGATACCGGCTTAGCTTGTGCCAGTCCCTTCTATACTTGAGCTAAGCAAAAGTAAGAATTGATGAGCAAAACGTGCATTTGAAGGGTTTTAAGCGATAAAAGGTGGCTTCCAGATCAACTGTAGTTCAGTTGAGGCAGCTGGAGGGTTGGGGAAGCCGGGTGTGAGCAGCAGGGTGCAGCAGCTGGTTCTGTCCCTGGCAGCCCCTGCTGCCCTTCCCAGTGGAGCACCAGTTCCCCCAGTGGGTTTTAGCACCCTGAGTTTTTGGAAAACCATTACCTGTGTGTGCTACTCCGTTAACTTATTGTCAGCAACATTATGTGTGTTTCACTGTTCTTGTGTTTGTTTTGGGGTTTGGTTTTTTTTTTTTTTACTTTTGACAAGGATTTTTTTAAATTATCTGCAACTACTAGGCGACAGACTTAATTTATTATTAATGTGTAATAATGTTATAATTTAAATTCAGTGAGTTGAATTGCTTGTTGACACTTGAACAGGGTTTATTTGGGTTCACTTGTGACAGCATCAGAGCACCAGTCCCTTGTGTATAAAGGCAATTCTCAATAAACACTAAAAAAAAATGTTACTTGTTCTTTTTAATTTGCCTTCCGGTGGGTACTGCACTGTGGGTAGGAAAAATGCTCATTTGCTGGTAAAAATCTTCCAAATCTAAGCAAATTAGGATATTTACTGTTCCTGGATACCAGGAGGTATCAGGAAATACTGTCATTGACTGCATCAGGCTTTGTGGGTTTGGATTCTCAGTAAAATCTCTTAAGTGTTTTTTGAAAGCCACAAATGCTTGACCACCAGCAGGTCCCAGTGGGGCTTATTGGGAGCTGTTGTTGTTGGGCATTTTTGGCTACGGAGCTCTTGGAAGTCACAGGGAGGCAGCTCCCCACTGAGTGTCTGTTACATGGAGCTGCCAGAAGGGTCCAGGCTAAGGGCCTTCAATCCTAAGTAAGGGAGACATCTCCCAGGTGGACTGAAGGGCCACTGTAAGGCTGGGAGCTCTCATGTTGTAAGGGCTCTCCACCCAATGGATGTAGGAGCAGGCATGATTCCTGCTCTTCTGGGCTGCTTCTTCCAGTGCACCAAGAGCTCCAGAGCACAGAGCTTCTGTGGCTCTCTGGAGCTGTGGATTTGGTGAGTAAGTGTTGCAGCACTGACCTATGGTAGACCTATGGTAGACCCTGCCTGAGGGTCCCCAGAGAATTCCACACGTAACCCCATGCTCTCATGGCCTTCGAAGAGAAGGATATATCCCCTCCCTCACTGCCCTCCTGCCTCTTCTCGGAAAGACCAGAAGTCTACCAAGAATGTCAATCCTCTGTACTGCAGGAACCTTTGGACTTCATGCCTGTGATGAAATCAGCTACAAGCAAGGAGTTAATATTTGACCAGGACCACACAAGCTGTGCAAAAAAAATCCATGTGCAAGACCTTCTCTTCCTCCTTATTTGCTTTACAAGGTGAGCAAACTCCGTTACGACGTCTCCTTCCCCTTTCACTGCACCTCCCCTCCTCATGCACCCTGCAAGAGACAGTGGGGGAAAAACCATCAACACAGAGCAGAGACCAGGGGGTCTAGGTAGCCCTGGGAGGAGCACTTTGGTTGCTTTATTTTCTGTCCTTCTGTGGCTGTCTGCTGCTTCTCTCCTCCTTGCGCCTTCCCAGCCTCTCTGTTGCACTGTTACAGCCTGTGCACTGTCACTGAAATGAGCTGCTGAAGTAGCTGTCATGGGCAACCTGGGGCTGGAGTTTCAAGCAGCATTTCTTCTGGTTTCAGTCAGGAGCTAAAATGGTGGGATTTTTCTCCCTTTTGTGCCTGACGTGAAAGCTGTGTCCTCCAGTGAGACATAACTCTCCCAGGGAAACTTGACATTGGCAGCCTCCTGCACACACACGAAGGTGTGTGGCTTTGGGGGTTGTCCTGTTAACCATTTGTGTTAACTTATCAGATAGAGAGCCTTCAACGGAGCAGGCCACAGAAAATACCAGTCAGACTGTGAATTGCGGCCTGCCCTCCAGGTCCCTGGGGAAACCGTAGCAAAGTGATCAAAGAGTCACCATCTCTCTGATGGTGAGCAAGGGGAACAGACTGGCACCCACGGAGTATCCACCCGCTTTGCTTGCTGCATGGCTGATGCTCCTCAAGCCAGTGTTTCATAACCATGTAAGCTTACGTGTTTGGGAATCTTATAACCCCTTAAGTCCAACAGCCAGTCTTTTGGATTTTGTTCTTTCATGTTCTCTTCCCGTGTTAAATGCTTTACAATAGGTTGAGCCAGGAGAGTTGATCATCTCCTGTGGCCAAGTCCCATGAGTGGTGTTACGGTTCCTATCACCTGAGTGTGCCAATCCAAGCTCCAGCTCTTCTCTCAAAGGTCAGGATAGTTCATTTTTTAAAAAGTCACTTTTCTATCTCTTAGACCAAAGTGAAGAGTATTTGGTTTAAATTGGAAGATGACTGGTTTTCTAAAAGGTGGCAGAACTGAAATGCAGCTCTTCTTCTGGGAATTAAGTGATGGTGTCCATGAGTTTATGAAGTCCTGAGGACACTGTCTGAAATAAATCAAATGGTACAAGCTCCTTGTCCAGAACTGTCTCCAGGTTAAAGGAAACAAAAGGGTGGGTTTTTTCTTTCAACTTTTCCATAATGTGTATGATACAATCCCAATTACAGTATAGTAATAGATTAACCCAAATGGAGCTACCTTCCTCCATCTTTCCTTAGGGACAGAGAGCCAGAAACTTCCAGGTCTGAGGCTTACCATACCATTTCAGTGAAAGGCACACTGAGGGCAAATGAAAATATTCTGGGAGTGTGTGTACGTAGCTCTGGACTGTCTTTTTAAAATAGTTCTTGTTTAACTAAATACTCTCCAAAATAGTGGGTCCCATCTAGAGGCCAGAGTGCTACCGCTGTGAGAGGGTGGTGAAAAGCATCTCAGATAATCAGCTGTCACAAGTAAAACCAGACAAAGTCTCCAAGGCAAGCAGGAGTAAATTCCAACCATTTTAAGTGTAGACAAATATAAAACTTGGCATTGAGGTTGTAAACATGCTAAAAAGTCAGTTTGCTGTTTATTGTGCCTTGATTTTCTCTAATTGTGTTTGAGGCATTAGGCTCAGATATTAAAAATGAAATTGTGAGGCTCATCTGGAAAGGAAGAGAAGTCAGACAAGAACTTGTGTTAAGGGCTGAACTTTCATTGACTTGAAAGTTCCCAGGTGTTTACCATGTAGGTACAATATGATGTATTTAGGCATGAATAAGAAGGAATTTTTAGTAAAGTTGAGTATTGTTTAAAAATAAGAATGTGCATGTTACTGAATCTGTGTAAGAAAGTGGTAGAATGTAATCAGTGTGCATGGAGCAGTTCAGTCCAAAGTGCTTTCATGGCACTAAAGGTTATAAATTAATCTCATTTGTGACTGATGCTGCAGGCAGGTACCTAAAGCCAACAGTAACTAAGTCATAGAACCTGGTGAGTGTCTCCCCACTGAATTGTGCCTTTCCCTGCAAGGAATCCCAATGATATCTGAGAGCAGGGGGTACAGACTCCTGCAGGAGTGAGGTCGGGGTGGAAGAACTGAGACCCCAGCACGCACTATTCTGTCATCAGACATCAGCACATAATTGCTTGTGACACTGGCGGATGTTATTTGTTGTGTACATATTGCAAAATGTCCTCTTCTGACTTGGACTCTGCACTTCTGGAGAGCACTCGTCTCTGATTTAACAGACAGCATGATCGATCCTTTAAGCAAATCCATTCTGACTCCAATGAAAGCTGCAGTCTGTGAAATAACCAGAGCTGGGCTCTTGGTGTTTATAGACGTGAGCTATGGCAGTGTATAAAATCAGCAGATGGTTTGTAAAATGCATGGGCACCTAGCACAGAGTTAACCCTGGGTGATAGCAGGTAAAAGAGGGCGAAAGTATAATAAAATATGGGTCTCTACCGTAGGTGTTTACACAGTATTGACATTGTTGGCTGTGCTTAGGGATTTATGTCAAGTGTTATCATGCTGTCATAAAACAATAAAGTACTTCTGTGAAGGGCTTAGGGCAAAGGGGAGGCAGAGAAGTCTCACTATATAAGGCCCTCCTCCAGCCCCCATGGTAATCCATGGGAATGTTTCCATAGCTGTCGGCAGGAGCTGTGTGGAGGCCTGCTAGGGGAGGGATAGCAGAAGTGGCACGTTTACTGTGTTTAGAGCAGGTAACTAGTGATTTTTGTCTCAGGGAGGATATTGACACCACCAAATTGTAGGAGCCTAACGCAGCTGACAAGTCCACCGTGCAATTAGTGGAGAGGGGTGAGGGTTCCTCCCCGGAGCAGGGACATATCCGAACTGAATTGTCCTCTGATGCTTCATAGACATGCTGACAAAGGACCCTTAAAACCTGAGAGGTGGTATTAAGAAAAATATTATGCTTAGGGTGCCCATGAGGTGAAAAGGGCAAAGAGTCCAGTGTGTCAGGGTTTCTACACTGCGTGCCCTGGACTCAGCACACTTTCAGCTCTAGGCTGTTGCAGCTCCACTTCTCATATTAAGCTGCCAGTAGGCTTCCCCTCAACATTTTGGCTGCAGGACCAGACTTTGCAGCTGAACTCAGTGTTTATATGTAGTAGACCAAATTGAAATGCCAGTCCCAATCAGTCAGAGCACCAGGGAGTGTAGATCCAGGCACAGGGCCTGCCTGTCCCTGAGTCTGCAGTTCCAGTTTGTCCTCCCTGCTCATTGTCTCTGCTCTTCATTTGGTTATGGCAATATTTCCTCTCCATGCCATGCTGGTAGATGAGACTTGTTAGTTGTGCTGCAGAGAAGTATTGCTTTTCCACTAGAGGTGGTTCCTATGTAGTTGTTCCCTGGTCAGATGCCACTGCCGCTTTCCAGATGCAGGAGGTAATTCTTTTCCATCAAAGCATTTAGCAGAAGTGTTCCCCCGCTGTCCTGTGAGGGGTGGGAGGGTTAACTGCCTCCCTGACCCTGCTCTGCTCAACACTTCTCAAAAATCAGCCAGCTTCAAAAAAGAGAAGCATGTCTGTTGAGAAGGGACATTTTAGAGCCCTTCATAAACCGGAGTGCTACAGCCAGCCTGACTTGCCTTTGCTTTCCCTGTCAGGAACCAGAGTGCTCCACACCTGCTGGTCTTCACTGTTCTCTGATATGAGCTGTTTGGAAAACAGGTGGTAGGTGTTGAGCACTTCAGCACCCGACCCCGCATCTCTCAGCTGTCTAAATTAATTTTGAGCCAAGGCAACTAGATGAGTCTTCCATACTTCTTGCTGAGAAGCATTGCTCATGCCGTTTCCTGTCCCAGATTTTATCTTAAGAGCTAATGAGTGCAGCTGGATTCTGTCCCTCACTGGATGGATGCACCAGCCTCCAAACTCCAGGGCTGACTTCACGTTGGGGGACAGCTCTCAGAGTCCATGGGCTCATTCCAGCTGGATCTCAGTGTGGGACTGGGTTGGTCCTTCCCTCTGAGTCCTGGGAGACATCACAGTTATGTTAAACAGCCTCAGTCCCGTGGCACCTGATGTCCCTCTCATTCCCCCATTCTCAGCTCAGTGGGTGCTGAAGATGTGGCCCAGGTTTGTTCCCCAATTCCCAACAGCACCACAGGCTCCTACTCCACAGGATCACATCACCACCTACCCCAGCAGAACACTGCAGGACACCCCGTCCTTGCACCCCACTGTCCTTCTCCAAAATAAAGGGAGGATTTTAAGTTCAGTTCAGTCAGAGACGAGCACTCTCTCACCGTGTACCCCGAGCAGAGCACTGCGGCACCAGCATCCCCTTGGCTTTGTGTGCGATCTTTTCCCATGAATATCTCAGTGGTGTCCTCATCACATGAGCTCCTCAGCCTCTGGGGCGGTGAGGCAGCCTGGGAGACCGAGATGACCCTTTCAGCTTGCACATCTCTTGCCTAGCCACCATTAAAATGTCTCGCTTTACCCTTCCTGGAGGAATTTGGGGGGGACCCTGGAGCAAACGGCGTGGGACTGGCAGGCGAGACGCCGAGCAGAGCGTGTCTCTCCCTCCTCACACCCCTTCTCTTCTTTTTACTGACCTGCCTCACTGATTGGAAAAGACCCGTGTGTCCGTCCTACCCCCCCCCCCCCCCCCCGCCCCCCAATTGTCCCCNNCCCCCCCCCCCCCCCCCCCCCCCCAGCCGCACAATTGTCACCGCCAATTAGTGCATTGTTAGGGCACACAATGGCGCTGTGGCCACTGGAATGGGCGGCTTTTGTGCGTCTCCAGTCGGCCGTAGGGGCAGTCAAGATTCATTTAGGGCCTTACACAACATGGACAGAAAATACTATCAGAAAAGCAAAAGGGGGAAAAGAAAAAGGGAGGGGGGGGGGGGGGGAGGAGGAGAGGAGGAGAGGGGGGAGAACTCTGCTATTCAGGGGTGAGCCCAGCCGCATGAAAGGCCCAAGAAGCAGTGCCACATTGAGGACGCCCCTTGGAACACAAAAAAAAAAAAAAAAAAAAAGAACCAGGGCTTAATAGTAATTAGTGGGCAAACCGCGCAGAGAGGCCGTGGCTCCCCTGTGATTCTCCCGCACTTACTGCCGGGGCCGCCCCTGCCCCCGGCGGCGGCGGGAGGGGAGGGGGCAGCCCGGGGATGGGGAGGGGGCAGCCCGGGGATGGGGACCCGCAGCCCTCCCTCGCCCGGCTCCGATTTGTGGCAGGTAAATTGGATGTCGTTGTCTAAAGCTGGCAGCCCGTTACAGGAGGTAAGGGAGTCTGCAGCCAGAGCGGGGCTGGGGGCGGTGGGTTTGGGATCAGGACCTTTAAACCAGCCCCGTCCCTCTCTGCTCCTGGCACCACGCTCCTAGGGCTGGGCTGTCGTTCTCCCTGCCCTGTCCTTCTGTCCCACCACCACCCGCGGAGCCTTGGAGGTCACTGCTGCTGTTCTCTTCTGCTTCCATTGTTTCTCTCGTTGCTCGTAAAATAATCACCTGTACAGGTTTTCACCTCCCTCTATAGGGAAATGCCCCACAGCAACTCTGTCACCTCAGTAGTGGTGAGGAATCTGCTCAGGCTTGAAGACCAGACCTTGCCCTCCCTTCTCCGGGGGAATTCTGCAGGGTGCGAACAGCACTTGCATCCACCCCCTTCCCCTCCCCACACTAAGGTCTTCATTGGTACTTACAGAACTTCTTACAGCACGTTTTGGCCCAGCACAGCTTGGGCTTGTCTTGGGTGGCTGCATGAAGTGTGCACCTGAATACGTTTAATCACTAGTTCTGTGGAGATCAGCTCGTTGCTGTTACCAGCCTCAGCTCACGAACTGCTCCCTCCTAATAGGTGTAGCCAGAAGCTTCTGTGCCCCAGAGTTAGCTGTGTCTCAGGAATATGCCAGGTTAAAAGATCCATAAGGCAGGCCTGACCCTACATAAATGTGCTCAAGTATTGAGGAGCAGTTCAGGGTATCTCAGTACTGAGGAGAAATTCAAGGTATCTCATCCCAAATAGAAAGTACACAGAGACACAAAATTATGAGTCGTTCCTTCTGTATTGTCAGGGAATTGAAATAAATAAGATCTTTTTAAGAAAGCTGCAGGGCCTGGTGGTTAGTTTGCTGGCTCCTCTCAGCTGATGGGTGAATGCTTTGGCTCTCCTGGGGTACAGGGGTGCTGGAACGGGTCCTGATCTCAAGCACAAACACACACAGCCCCAAAAACCTAAACTGGGCTCTTGCAGATTCAGCTCAGTATAGATTAGACCAGACGCTAACTGACCAAATTTAGTAGTCTCTGCTGGAAACCTTTCCAGACTGCTGCGAATGGAAGCAATACACCACACACACACACGTGTACAGTTCTGGACCACTGTTTCTCTTCTGATAGAGACTGAAAATACCTGTTAGCTACAGGTACAGCACTACCCTCTCTCTGAGACACCCAAGCAACTTAGGAAATGCAGTTGCCAGTCTTTTTCCTGACCTGGAAGCCACAGCCACTCTCTGTGCCTATAAAAAATAGGTTCGATTGCATTAGAACAGCAAAAAAAAGATTCACACCCAAGACTTTTGGTCTGCCCCAAAATCCCATCACGGGTTTCACACGAGGGCGAGGGCATCAGGGACTCTGCTGGGGTGGCTGAGGTGTCTCCTGCAATGCAAACACGAGGAGGGAGCTGACAGCGTACGTGTCTCACAGATAGAGCTGGTTGAAGGCACTGTCTCGCAACACAGAACGTGTCTGTCTCTCACCAGCCACAACACGTCCTCTCTCTGCTAATTAACAACATCCCTGGCGGAGTCTTAGCTGAAAGGATTATGTTGTATTCTCACCTTGCCCTCTCTCTCTTCCTCCTCCAAAGAGGGCTGTCTAGTCCTGTTGGGATGCAACCTGGCTGGCCCAGGTAAGGAATCGGCCTCCTTCCCCCTCCAGACTGTCTCTCTACCAGAAAAGGGATTTTTGTCTCCAGGACAATCAGCCTGGCCCTGGCTGAGCGGAGGTGCAGCCTCGCATCCCTGCAGCGTAGCACCAGAGGTTGTCAGCCTAATGTGCTCTAGTGGAACAGAAACAGAGAGCAGCATCTGCAGCAGGAGCCAGAATGGTCTTTTTCCAGCTCAGGACTGGAGGGTTGATTTCCCGGCTCTGTGTGGCCATAAGGGCAAATCACAGACCTTTTCTCTCTGCAAAAGCAGGGAGAATTACCTGTCCTTTCTCCTGTCTTTTGTGTTCCTTGGCTGCTCAGCCTGAGAGCTGTTTGTATTGCAGGTACATTTGGCACCTAGCACAGTGAGGGGCAAATAATGAAGCTGTGTGGTGGGAGCTTGCAGAGTGATTTCTGTGAGTGCAGCTGGTGGGGTCCTGTCTGCCTCCTGACAGTGGACCGGCTGGGGGTCTGGCAGTGCCAGCCTGCGGGAGGAATGGAGAAGGGCTCGGCTGCTCCCTCCTCCCAAATTGTGGAACAGTTAATTTCACCAGCATAAGGGAAAAACATACAGAGAGTGAAACCCGCTGCAGCGGGACAGACTTCCCTGAGCAAAAAACTGAACAAAGCTACTCCACCGTTTTGATGCCATAAGGGAGGTGCTGGCCTGTGTGAACCCCACCTTTGCAGATACCTTTTTGTCAGTTGTGCTACCTTTTTTGTCAGCTTCTTGCTTATATGAAATGAGTTTGATTGTACCAGTTTGGTAAAAAGAGCCCGTGTGAGGACTACACAACCTGGTCATCAAAGATTTCTGGCAACTGCATGCTAGCGCTTGTGGAAGGATTGAAAATATTTTGGGGTGCTTTGTTGTGTCACTAGGACACCATCCCAAGCAGGGGAACATCATTGTGTGCTTGATGGTGCTGCACATGGCGGTGAGGTGCAGGATTTAGAGAATGGATTCCTTCTTTTGCTCCAATTCTATAACAGTAGTGCCTGATAAAGCTGCTGCTATTTAAGATTGAGCTCTGTGGGTCACTTGCAGGTGTTAATTCTTCGCATCTAACTAATGCCTCAAAGTGAAGGTTGCAAGCAACATGCTTTCCAAAATCACTTTGACCTGAGGAGTATTATATTACCCCATGAATGACTTGCAGAAGGAAGTAATCAAAACGTGTATAGTTCCAGCTAGTGCTAATTGCCTTTTCATCTGTTTCTGTCTCATTTTACTTATGTCCAATAAATGTTGATTGTGTGGGGATTTAAAGCTGTATTTCAACATAATTTGGTTCATTTGATGTGAATGACATGACTCACTAAGCCTTAGCTCCAAATATTCCTCCAGCCCTGTGTCAAGCACTTCAAGGATGTCAAAAGCAGATATGGAGAATCTGAAGTGCCTGGTCTTAGCAAGAATGCCTGAAAGGTCAGGGAGAGGACATTGTTTCAGGAGGTGTCTGGCCTTGATACTTACTGGCTCATGAAAACCTGAAAACACAGCACGTGTGTGTGGCATGTGAACTTTCTCCTTCCAGGGTACTATAGATGAGAACACATACAGGATAAAGCTTTCAGCCGCTGTGTTGTTTTTGATTAGCTCTGGTCTTGAGTTGGCAATGTGGCATGTTGCAAAGGAGTCCAGTTGCCAGAGGCCAGGTCTGTAACAATTTCTGGAAATAAAGATCCGTTAAGGTTGCCTCAAGAGGGCCCAGAATCGCTGCATCTGGAAAATCTCGATCATAGTGCCTTGAGAGGTTAGTGAAGAAATGCAGTCAAAGCAGCTTATGTGCTTGAAACTTACTTTGATTTTATGAAACTTCGTATTTTCAGGAAAGGCCAGACTGAACTTGAACTATTCTGAACAGAGACTGAAGTCACTCTTAACAGCAACAATTATCATACCTTTTTCACCAGTTTATAGAATTTTTAAGGAGAGACCACCCATCACTGCGGATGTTCATACCAATCGATAGGGTTTTTTTGTAAAGTGCCAGCTCAGCATAGACAGAAAGTTTCTTGGAAGCATTTCTATTTTGACTGACTGGCTTTCTCTGAGAGCCAGGCAGGACCGAAGGGACAAGTGCTCACCAGGCTGTATCCTGGCTGAATTCTGACTGGTTTCCCAGCCAGGTCGTGGCACCCCAGGATTTCCTTGTCCCCCATCCCAGGACCTCCCCCATCCTGTGCTCCCAAGGCCTCCCTGGGCAGGAGGCTTCTAGGACTTCTCCACGTTGTGACAGGAAACCTCCTAGCTTTTCCCGATGCTGCAGGATTTCTCAGAAGTACAGGCAGTTTGCCCTGTTTGGCAAACTGGTGTGTTTTACATTGTTTTTTAATGTTGGAATTTTCCACAAAACAGAAATTGCAAGTTTCAGCCAGCTTCAGTCTGGGCTGCTTGAGTGTTTTGTCCAGAGGACTTTGCACATTGGCCATTATGAATTTGCATCCAAACTCCCAACATATTTGCTACTTTTTCAGGCAGAGGTTCCTCTAACCTCTCTCTCCCTTTGCTAGATTAGAAAACTGCTTAGTACTTTTTTTTCCCCTGGAAATAAAGTATGGCAACAGTTATTATTTTAATTTCAGTGTAAAACAAGCAAATAGAAACAAGATTCCAAAGGCTGTGACCTGCGGCAGGTCAGGGAAAGCACTGTGCCAAAGCTGAACTGCTTTGAGCCATTTCACACTGAAGCTCTCTCACAGCAAAGGAGAGGGCAGAAAAAGGAAATACCTATTTAGAGATGGCATTGATCAAAACAGCATTGGTCTGAAGATAAAGTAAGCAGTAACTAGGTTATATTATTTTTATTATTATTTATATTATTATTATTATTATTATTTCTTAGTGGCTTTTGATAGCTCTCATATGTAAGTTGGGGTATGGTTTTACTCATGTCATCAGCATCAAAGCTGTTGTAAGCCAGCTCCAATCCAGGCCGGGCAGTGAAGCCATGCTCCTTCGCGGCTGCCGAGGAGCCCGGACAGGGATTAGGCTTCTCAAATCTGCACCAGTGATCAGAAGCCAACACTTGTAATTTTGCATGCCAGCCCCCCAGTAGGCTACAGGGAAGCGGTGCTGGTCCCACCTCACATGCACATAGAGGGTTAGATGTGCCATGGTGGAAACCACAGCTTCATGGCTGTTAAGGTTGTCTTTGCTGAACGTTCAGAACAGACTCAGGTGGTTTTTGGGAAATGCCCTGTGCTCTCAGCTGGGAAATGGCCTGAGCTGCTCAGACCACTGGAGTGGTGAGCACTGGCACCCCAAGAAAAAAAATGTCAGATTTCATGCTTCAGGGATGCTCATTTGGCAGCTTCCCTGGGAGTGCAGTTCACTTCTAAGCATACAAATGTATGTACGGCACAATCACTCTGCTTGGAAATCCCAGAGGAGCAAAGCATTCAACTCTGCAAAATACTTGGAGTAACTTCTTTGCAATGTATAGAGCAGCAAGCATTTCAGAAACGATCTAACTGTGTATTTAAACAGTCATTACTGCCTTCTGGGTAAATAACACATGTTTTTAAAATGGTCTTTATACACAATAGACGCTAACACAATAAATCCTAATTGCTCTGAAGGACCCATTAGGCTCTATCAGGTCAATACATGGCGGAGGTTTTTTGAAAGTCACTCACCCTGTTGTTACATAAGCCACAATTTGAAAGTCCATAAATAAGTATTTGCCCAATGAAGAGTGAGGGCTCTGCCAGGGCCATACTAATTTATCATGTCAACTTCACTGTGGGACTGTTTTCTTTTCAAGGGCTCATGTGGAAAAAAAAAAGAAAGAAAAAAAAATCACAACATGTTTTGTTTCAAAAACTACATATCTGAAAAGTTTCAGGCTGCAGTATGTAGCCCCCCTCCCCCTAAGAAAATAAGATGTAAAGTTCACTGCCTCCTCCGTATCTCAGCACTGTGAGAATTGCAGCAAGGAGATTTAAAAATCAGCCGTGGCTTTGGAGCTGGTGGGCAGGCTGGGACGTGGCAGGGACCCTTCCTCATCCCTACTGACCTTCCTGCACCTTTGGGCCAAGGCCCTGATCTCTGCCTCTGCCTTCTGTGTGCTGTGGGTCAGGAACCCCCCCTTTGGTGTGCCATCCCTGCCTCACAGAAAGGGGTCCCAGTCCCCGGGGAGACCAGTGGAAACCAATTATGTACCTTTTATATGCACTTATATCTCCAAATATTGTTAAGTAATAATTGATGAGTCTGACAAAATGAGGTACAAATGCAGCCACTTTTTCTGATTTTACTTTACTCTTATTTATCTGAACTTCCAGTAGCATTTTACAAACTGCGGCCCTTGTGTCAGGTGTTGTTTAAGTCTGTGTCATTGTTAGAAAACAAGTTTTGTATTAATTCACTCAGAAGTTGTCTCGTTCCATGTAGCTTTGGGAATACGACTACAGTTTTGACACAGGTTTCCCTGCAGTATGTTCAGGTGTGTAGTTGTAAAAGTATATATACAGCCAGATAGCACCGGTGGAGGCTGGGATTTTCGAGGAAATTTCAGCAAGGCATCCACAGTGAAAAACTCCTGAGTGATTTAAATCTGAATTCCTTTCCCCAGCCCTTTGAACTCACTCGGGCACACAACAAAACGTTTGCCCTGTGCTCTGGTGGGATCTGGGTGCTGGGGACCCTCTGCAAGTGCCGGGGGTGATTCTCATTCTGCTCTGCCTGCTGGCGAAGGGCTCAGGACTTTGGTCTCTTATTTAGAAGCCCCCCCCTCTGGATCCAGTTATGGAAGGTGGGGGTTTGTTGCTGGGGTTTGCAGTGCTGGCAGCCTGTGGCTGTGTGACTCTCACTCAGGTGGGGACACAAGCCCTTGCCAGGGGTGGAAGCAGCAGCAGCCCTGCCTGGGTGCAGCATGCGAGCGTGTCCTGCCTGGAGGAGAGGCGTCACTCTCCTTTTGTACCACCAGTACACAGTGGGTTGGTGATGCTGGAGCTGGCTGGGGGCTGCATCATGATGCCACGTGTGATGTCTGTCTGTCCCTGCAGGCAGCGAGGCACAGCCCTTGCCAGTCTCA
The DNA here is from genome assembly GCA_004320125.1 of Scolopax mira. Lineage (NCBI taxonomy): Eukaryota > Metazoa > Chordata > Aves > Charadriiformes > Scolopacidae > Scolopax > Scolopax mira. The sequence goes on along the minus strand of BJBW01005406.1, from coordinate 53,387 downwards.
CGCTGCTGCAAACCACCCCCTGCTCCCCAGCACCCCCTTGCCCACACGGTTCACCATCGGGGGGCTCTGCTAATTGGAGGCTAACCCAGCCTCTTACAGCCCCTCCAGCTGGGCAGCCTGGCAGGCTGGCCACCCGCGCCAGGAGCCCATAGTCACCCGCACTGGGTCTCTCCACCGCTCCTTCCCTGGGAGCTGGAGACTCGTCAGCAGCGTGGGCAAAACCGGGATTTGCTTCTCCAGGCCAGAAGGGTCGAGGGCCAGGGGTGGCATGTCGGACCTACAACAGGGGGGGCAGGAGGTTCCTGCCCTGCTTTGGTACAGGCAAAGCCAAGGGGGAGATCAGTGCTCCCCGGCTTTGTCCCTGCCCGGAGCCTGGGCTGAAAAGCTCTTTGCAAAATCCGCTGAGTTCTCTGACAAGAGCCAGGCGATAGCCAGGCTTCACAAAGGCAGCTCACTTAGTCCTTTTCTAAAGTCTTTTAAAAGTCACAGTATCCTTCACAAAGGCAGTTTGTCCAGGTAAACAGTGTAGGCGGACAATAGGGCAGTGAAAGAACCAAATACTGAAACTTTTACCTCTTTTTTTTTTAGTTTCTGCTTCTAACAGGAACCGCTGCATCCCAGCCAGAGGTGCCCCGGTGGGTGGAAGGTACATCCGTGAGGACACGTATTTTGTCAGCCCGTGTCTGTATCCTCTGGGCTGGAGCCATGGATAGCAGGAACTAGCTGGACTCCCAAGCCGACCTGTCTAGCCTGGTGGAGCTTCACAAACACCTCTGCACATGGATTAAAGGTAAAGCGATTTCCTGATAATTTGTAGAGCTTTTTTAACAACAACAGTGAGTTCTTAAAGGTGGGAAACACTTTCCCTTCTGTCTCCAGGGTTTGGCACAGTCACACAGGCCCAGCTCCCATCACTAATGGTGGTGGATACCCATGAAGCACTGTACTCTCATACTGTAGAGATGAATAACAAGCCTATCAACTGGACTTGCACTTACACCATATTTCATCCTGTTCTGTGTGCTCTGCTACATACTCATAAGAAACAAAAAGGAAACAGAAGCACAGAGCAAGCCAACAGATGTCTACCTGGCTCTTAATTGGATTTCATGTGTCCCCAGTGTAGCAAATACAGCATTATTTACAGCCAGGCTCGAAGAATTAGGTACATCTGGAGGAGTGGTGAAACCTGAACCAGGCTCCAAGGGTTGATGGATTAACTGCAGTGAAGAGCTGCCCCATTTCCCCCTTCTCCCTTCCCTCCTATGTACCTGTTCCTCGTTGTGTGTCGAATCAAACCAAGATACTGCCCCAGGGAACGCTTATATTAATGAAAAATACCAGCAAAAGAGAGAAATTTCTGCATTTGTGAAGCTTCATCAGCATTTTCTAATTGTACAGCAATGATGATAATAAAAAGGCTGCCCTCTGCTCTCAGCTATAATTTGGATAATCAACTGAAAGCTGTAATGAAACTGCCTGTGATTGCTTTCTGCTGAGCTGCTAGTTCACAGAAACTCATTGCTGGGGAGAATTAAAAGTTATGACTCCTGCTACAGGGATATGCCACTGTGTTCCAAAGGAACACGTGACTTGTAATTCTCTTCCATGGAGCTTTATTACCGGCAGAACTTCCAGTGTAAAGCGAAGAGAGGCATGGCAACTTCACTTTGGTTTGGGTTTTTTTGAAAAAAAAGTTGTTAAGTTTGCTAAGCACTTGGTAAGGTTGGCAGTGCTAACTGATATGCACGCTTGGGCTGGGTGGATTTGTAGACACAGAGGATTTTTGGAGGTGGCAATGAGGGTCTCTGGTCTTAAAATGGCTGAGGACTTTGGGGTGCGGTAGCAGTGGTCCGTGCTCCCCACAAGAGCCACTGGCCAGATTCTACCTGTGGGAGGAAGGTGGGAGCTAGGTCATGCTTTGAGTCTTGGCTTTCTGGGCTCTGGATGCAGTTGGGGGTACTTTGGGTGTGTGAGATTTTGGGTACCGGTGCTCCCCAGCTCCCCAGCACCAGGCCTGAATGTGAGCTGCTGGCCTGTCTGTGCTGTGGGTACGTCTTGACTCGCCCATCTACTGCCTGTTGGGAGCGCTTTGGTCCAAATCCATCCACATCCACTGAGGAGGAGTCAGATGCTCCCCTGCAAGGGCTTGGGAGCTGCCTTCCTCCTTGGCCAGAAGGGTGCAGCCATAGCGGGTGCAGCCTGGGATCCCCAAATCTGGCTTCTGAAGCAGGTCTGCTCCGCTGCATGCCCTGGACGTGGCCTTCAGGAGCGGTGGAAGCTGCTGCAAACCGGGCTGGTCGATCAGGTGTTTGCCAGTGCAGGGATGGACTCAAGCTCCTGATGCCAGGCAGCCGAGCGGGGCCACTGCCGGGGCTCTGGCAGGAGCCCCGTTTCCCACAGCCCCGGAGAAGGGACCCCCGCCCCGGGAAGAGGGTCTCGAAGGCGCCGGCTTCCTTCCCAGGCCTCTGCCTCCGGGAGCGGGACGGACGGACGGGAGGCACCGGCCGGGAGGGAGGCGGAGCGGCGAGCGCGGGGCCGGGAACGCGGTAGCGCCGCTGCCCGCACCGGCCGGCGGGGCCGGTTTCCCTTCCCCGCCGAGGCGCGGCTTTCCGGGAGGGGGCGGCGGCAGGAGGTGCCGCCGTGACCCTCGTACCGGGGCTGAGGTACCACCGCACGGCAAACACGGGGCCGGGCCCCCGCACGCCTTCCCCCCCCCACCCCGGGTGTCTCCCCCATCCCGTTACGGCGGGGCGAGCCCCTTCCCCGGGAGAGAGGCTGACGGGCCCCGAGGAGGAAGGGGCGAAGCGGCAGCAGCACCGCAGGCGCTGCCCCCCGCCGTCCCGCTCGGCTCTTCACGCCGACGAGGGGTGGCGGGCGGCGCCCCCGGTTCCCGCGGGGCGGGCTGGCGGGGGGGTGCGTGTGAAGCCCCCGGTGTGCAAGGAGTCGGGATCCCCGCGGCAGACAAGCAGCCGGGGGCGGTCAGCGGCTTGGCAGCACCGCCACCTTCCCTCTTCGCCGCCTTCCCCCCCGCAGGTCTCCGAGCGCCGGGGTGCGGGGGTCCTCCGGGACGCCCCCAGCAGCCGGGGCCGGGAGGAGGCGGGGGGGGGGCAGTGCCCGGCGCGGCGGGGGTCGGAGGGCGGCTCAGCGTCCCGGCGGGGCGCCACGGGGGAACTCGGTTCCACGGGCGAGGGCGGCCGGTGGGAGCCCCGGCGGGGGCGGGGCCGGCGGCGGCGGGGGCGTGTGCGGGGCGGGACGCGGGGCGGGGCGCGGGCGCGGCGCGGAGCGGGGGCGCCCGCCCGCCCCAGAGCGCAGGTGGCGGCGGCGGCGGCGGCCCCGGCGGGTCCCGCTCCCGGCCCGGCAGCGGCGGCGGCGGCGGTGTCGGCGGCAGGCGGCCGGGGCATGCGGCGGTAGGACGGGCGGCGGCGATGGGCGGCCGGGGGCTGCCGGTGCCGCTGCTGCTGGGGCTGCCGCTGCTGCTGGGGCTGCCGGCGGCGGGGCGCGCCGCCTCCAAGGCGCTGGTGTGCCAGGAGATCACGGTGCCGATGTGCAAGGGCATCGGCTACAACCTCACCTACATGCCCAACCAGTTCAACCACGACACGCAGGACGAGGCCGGGCTGGAGGTGCACCAGTTCTGGCCGCTGGTGGAGATCCAGTGCTCCCCGGACCTGCGCTTCTTCCTCTGCAGCATGTACACCCCCATCTGCCTGCCCGACTACACCAAGCCGCTGCCCCCCTGCCGCTCCGTCTGCGAGCGGGCCAAGGCCGGCTGCTCGCCCATCATGCAGCAGTACGGCTTCGCCTGGCCCGAGAGGATGAGCTGCGACAGCCTGCCGGTGCTGGGGGACACCGAGGTGCTCTGCATGGGCTACAACCACACGGAAGCCACCACCCTGCCGCCTTTCTTCGGGAAGCCCACGCGCCCGGCCAAGGACACGGCCAAAAACCTGACGCCGCTCGGCGGGCAGCGCCCCTCGGGGCCGGACTGCGGCCGGACTTGCAAGTGCAAAGCGCCCCTCATCCCCATCTCCAAGGAGTCCCACCCGCTGTACAACCGCATCAGGACCGGGCAAGTACCCAACTGCGCCATCCCCTGCTACCAGCCCTACTTCACCCAGGATGAGAAGACCTTCGCCACCTTCTGGATCGGCCTCTGGTCCATCCTCTGCTTTCTCTCCACCTCCACCACCGTGGCCACCTTCCTCATTGACATGGAACGCTTCAAGTACCCCGAGCGCCCCATCATCTTCCTCTCCGCTTGCTACCTCTTCGTCTCAGTGGGCTACATTGTGCGGCTGGTGGCAGGGCACGCCAACGTGGCTTGCAACCCGGAGCACCACCACATCCACTATGAGACCACGGGTCCTGCCCTCTGCACCGTGGTTTTCCTTCTCCTCTACTTCTTCGGCATGGCCAGCTCTATCTGGTGGGTCATCCTGTCCCTCACCTGGTTCCTGGCAGCTGGCATGAAGTGGGGCAATGAGGCTATCGCTAGCTACGCACAGTACTTCCACCTGGCTGCCTGGCTCATCCCCAGCGCCAAATCCATCGCCGTACTGGCACTCAGCTCTGTGGACGGGGACCCGGTGGCTGGGGTTTGCTATGTGGGCAACCAGAGCCTGGAGAACCTGCGGGGCTTCGTGCTGGCACCACTGGTGGTTTATCTCTTCACCGGCAGCCTCTTCCTGCTGGCCGGCTTCGTCTCGCTCTTTCGCATCCGCAGTGTGATCAAGCAGGGCGGCACCAAGACTGACAAGCTGGAGAAGCTGATGATCCGCATCGGCATCTTCACTGTGCTCTACACCGTACCCGCCACCATCGTCATTGCCTGCTACATCTATGAGCAGCACAACCGGGAGGCCTGGGAGCGGGCACAGAACTGCTCCTGCCCGGGGGACCCCCACCGCCCTAAGCCTGACTATGCCGTCTTCATGCTCAAGTACTTCATGTGCCTCGTGGTGGGCATCACCTCCGGCGTCTGGATCTGGTCTGGCAAGACGCTCGAGTCCTGGAGGCGCTTCACGGCTCGCTGCTGCCAGGCCAGGAAGCCGGCGGGTGCCTCCATGTATGGCGAGGCCAGCCCAGCGCTGGCGGGCAGGACGGTGCTGCCCAGCATGGCCTCCTACCACAAGCAGGTCCCACTGTCCCACGTGTGACCGGAGGGAGCCTCGGTGACCCCAGTCACAGGGAGGAGAGGGTTGCAAAGACCCCGGGCCACTGAAGGCAGGGGTGGCAGCTGGGCCACCTCTGGCATCCTCAGCCCCATCCTGGCAGTGCTGCCCGGGACCAAGCGTGTGCACCCACGGGGCACAGAGCAGACACAGCCCCAGGCAGGGCAGGAAGAGGTGCTGCCAGTGACGTGGGGGCAAGAGGGATGGGGAGGCCTGGAGCTTGGCGTGGCTGTGCGTGCCTCATTTGGGGGTCCCATACCCTCTTTGGGGTCCTGGGATGCTGCTGGCTGCAGGCCGGTCAGGTGGCAGGTAACCTTTGAGCAGTGATTTGTGTCCCACAATTGAGCCCCTGGGCAGGTCTTGGTGATGCCGGGGTGAAAGGGGAGAGCTGCAGCAGGCAGGGCAGGTGGTGGTCCCTGACCCCCAGTGATGCGTGGGCACTGGCACCGAGCCGCTCGCCAGAGCCCAGGGGGCTGGGAGGGGCCTGGGGAGAGCCCAGGGCATGGGGGGGGGGGCTGCCTCCCTGCTGTGCTGTGCCCGGGCCCCCTGGGCAGAGCGGGATAGTACCCCCCCAGGGCCCCCAGAGTGCTCGGGCAGAGTTGTGTGTCTTGGGCAGAGGAGAGGGCTGGGGGTCCCAGAGGGACCAGCACACTGAGTGGGAGGGAAGGAACTGCATAGGCCGGGGGCTTTGCAGGTGGTGTCGATGCTGGAGGAGGGGGCTGTGTAGAGGAACTGCCACCCAGACCCCCGAGGTGGGCAGGGACAGGGTCCCGTCTGTCTGCAGTGAAGGTGGGGACCTGGCAACCCCAGGGGTCCCTCCTCCCCAGGGCAAGCACATGTTGGCTCTCCCCGGGCAGGGGGCATGGGGCTGGGGGGGCTCAGCTGTGGGGCACCGACTCCCGGGTTCATCCCGCTGCTCTGCAAGGGGCAGGCAGCTCGAGCAGCTCTCCCCGGAGAGCCGAGGGACTGCGTGGGTGACAAGGCTGCCGTCCCAGCACGGGCTTTGCCAGGAGCCCGGGGCACTGCTGGCGCTGGCACCGAGCGCAGCCTCTTCCTGGGGTGCTCAGGGTCGGGGCTGCTCCCAGCGGGTCACCTGGGGTGAGGCGGTGCCGGCTCTGGCACTGGGGGCAGGGGCTGAGCGTGGCACAAACAGCCCTGAAAGTGTAGTTGGGTTGGGGCAGCAGTGGGTAGTGTGTGCATGGGGGGGTGTTTCTGAGCCAGGCAGCCGCTGGGTTTTCCAGCCAGCCGGCTTCAGCTCTTCTTGCTGCTTTTTTCAAGACCGCACCTGTGTCGGAGACAGCGCCGGGTTTGAGAGTGAGCAGTTAATGCAGGAGAACAGCAGAGCCCTTGCACTCCCTTCCCTACAGCTTCCCAAGCCTTTTTCACTTCCCAGGCAGCGACAGAGCACTGACAGAACCGGTGCCTGGCATTAGGTGGAGGTGACAGCTGGGTTCCAATGAGTAGAGTGATGGTGGGGGGGGAAACCTGTTGTCAGCTTCACTGGCCGCAGCCGGGGTGAGGGGCTCCAGCTGCTGCATGGGATGGGGCACAGCTGGTAAGAGGTGACTGCTTCTGGCCTCAGCCTGCTTGTGAAAGTACCCATTTCTTTTTTTTTTTTCTTCTTTATTTTTTTTTTCCCCTGCCCTAAGTGGTGATCACGTATGTAACCGCCCAGCCATTACGCGGGTCCTTTTTGCCTTCCTTCAAGCGTGGCACCGTGACCTGGCTGCTCGAGAACAACTGCTGGCTTTGCTCCCGCCGGACTGCAAGGACCCGAGGCTGCTCTCAAAGCCCTTGGACCACTTCAGTCAAGAAGGTTTCCACCTCATCTTAAAACTAAAGCTGGGGGCTTGGGGGGGGGGAAGGACATGCTCGAGTGGCACATTTGCTGATAAAGGCACTGCCAAGGTGCCCCGTGAGTGTCTCTGGGGCCGGAGGGCTCGGCTGGGGCCGCTCACATCGGCGTCTTGCGACAGAGGGCTCGCTCCCTCCCCGGCGTGTTGCAGCCCTCCATTGCGGACACAACTGCAGCCCGTGGTGTCACAAGCTGTAAATAGTTGTATGATAGCCTGGTTTGTACACGCAGCAGCCGCAGCGACCTTTGACAGGGGCTTGGGACAGGTGTGTTCCCAGCAGCGAGGCAGGCCCCGCGCAGAGACGCTGTGGGGAGTCTCCTGTTGTAACCCAGGGCATTCAGTGACCCCAACCTGCTCCCACCCACGCCTCGCCAGACTCCTCTCTTTCTATAGTGCCTTTTGTAGATACAGCTAAACACCCGTCACGCAATACAACGAACAAAAACCTTGTCCAAGGTAGTGTTTTGTTGTTTTGGGGTTTGTTTGGTTTTTTTGGTGTTTTATTTTTTTTTTTTTTCAAAGTGCAACTGTCTGTGTAAAGCTGCGTTAGCTGATCCAAGATCAGCTAGAAACTGTTGCCTATTGAAAAATGCAGGAGCATTTTCAGCTTTGATCTAACGGTAGGTTAATGCAATCAACTTGTGTCTGAGCCTGGCTTCTCAGCAACAAGTGGCAGGCGGGGGAAAGGAGCCGTTGCCGTGTGCCCTGTTTGCTGTGGCCGATTTACATGGTGGGGTTTTTTTGCCTCTTCCATTACCTGATGCTGTTAAATATTGTTTGAAATAACTGTACTATATTTTGTGAAAAAGCTGAAGAAATTTTATTCCAAGAGAAGTATTGAAATTAGTTATTTATGAGGAAAAAAAAAAAAAAAAGAAAGAAAGAAAAAGTGTGCGTTGTTTTCTTTGCTTCTGATTGATAGAATATTAATTACCATGAAAACTTCACTGGGGGCAGGGAGGCATGTGCTGGAGGGCTGTGCTGGGCTCTTACCACTAGGGATGGTGGGGTCTGGTGATGCAGCCACACAGGAATAGCATGTCCTGTGTGCCCTGGGCGTAGGGATGCCACGTACTCCTGCCCTCACCACTGGTGTGCCCTGGGCCACCACGGCGTCCCAGCCTGGGTGCAGCAGCCCAGTTCTGCACCAGTCTGGGGTTAATCCTCAGGGGCTGCCACCCCAGCCGGTGGCCATGACCTCACCGGCAGCACGTTTCTGTGCCAGGCTAAGGTCACGCCTGGCTGGTAGAGGAGGGTTAACTATCAACTTTTATTGGTGTTCTGCAGTTTGTACAGTATCAGTCCCTCGCCCCTGAAGAGGTGCCCTTTGGTACTTGTCAGGCCAAGCAGATGACAGCTCTCAGCCAAGCGGGATGATGCTGCACGTCCATTGAGTGTCCCTGTTGCCATCTGCTGTGCGCTCGCTGGTGCTGGGAGGAGCACTTCAGCAAGGATGGCAAGGGGTTAAAGCTGGCTCCCTGGTGACTAATGGTGCAGGACTGTGCTATCTGGTAGGTGTGTAGGCACACACCAGGTCCCATTAGATAGGATCTCTTACCTGGAAGAAGCAGCATTCCAGCACCCAGGGATAAACTGTCAGCCACAGAGAATGACTCACCCCATTTTCCCTTATCTGCCCCCCCCCAGCCCCATGCTCAAGTACAGGCAAAGCACACTCTCAGGAGCAACTGTTTTGGGGTGTGGAGGGGACATGCACCATCTTGGCAAGAGGTTCTTTCTGAGGCCCTGCAGACACTCACTGCCTGCTCCTGGAAGTAAGGCTGGCAGCCTTGTTGTCATCATTGCCTGCCGGGAAGCCACCGTGTCCTCAGCACCTCAGTAAGTAGGAGTTTGGCAGAGCTGCCACCCCACCGCCTACCTCGAGCCACTGTTTTGGAGCAAGGGAAGGGCCATTTGTGAAACACCTGCAGGATCCCATTCCGGTGAGGACACGCATGGTCACGCACAGACCAGCCTGATGCACTGCTGTGTCACTCCCATGCTCTCCTTGTCCCATTTGGTCAGCTTAGGCCACCCTTGAGGCTCTCTCTCACCACTGGCTTCCTGAGGGGCTGAGCAGTGCAGTTTGAGGCTGGGTGGCAGGGGGAATGACAGTGTCTGTGGCTTCTCAAATAGGTTTTAATATCACAGAGCAGAAGCCAAAGTGGTTGTTTCACCTAAAAAAAAAAAAACAACCCACCAAACAACAAACCTTGTTCACAAAGGCAGCTTGAGACTTTTCTAATCCTTTGACAAACAAGCCCCTGTTCAGCCAGTGAGATGCTCTGTCCCAAGCCCGTCAGTTGGTAGAAGCCAGGGAACGTGTGTGTGTGTGTGTGTGTATGTGTGTGTGTGTGTGTTTCATAACCACACTCCGGTCACTGTGGCAGCACCTTGCATTTCACTGTTTATTGTCAAACAGTGTATTTGGTGCAAGTGCAGTTTTCCCAGGTAGCGTTATGGGATGTAGGTCCTACGTAACACCACTGTGATGCTGTGCTGTGGGAAACAGCAGCGCGGGACGGGGGCAGCAGCCCAGGTGCTGAGCTCTCAACAGGGCAGCTCACCCTGCCCCACGCACGCCTGCCAACCCTCTGGGCAAGCTCTTGCCTCAATTGCTCTTCTGCCCTCCTCTTCTGCTTGCTCAGGCTATGCTTGATGCCTATACTCTTACCCAGAAGTGATGGTCTTGACATTTATTCCACCCCTGAAGTGCCTGTCCTCTTAACTGCCCAACCCACGCTGAAGTAGTGCTCATAAAATTGCCTTAGAAACAAAATACAGTCCCTGTACACAGAGGGGAAGGGCTGCTGAAGCCCAGGGGCATCACGTACCCCACAGACACAACCCTGACTGCCCCCCAATCACTAAGACACCGCTCCTGTTGGGGCTGACGTTATTCTTGCCAGGCCATACCATAACTGTTGTCTCTGCAAACAGTACTGGCTGCCAGGTGGGCAGCGCTGCCCTGACACCCAATGCGGGCAGAGGCCACCTCAACACAGATTAAATATTATTCATCTGTTGGGTTAAGAGAAACGAGGTACCTTGATCCTGTAGCTGGATGCTCTCTCCTGGGAGCCGCGATAGGTAACCGTCTCTGCAATTCCAGTAGTCTATGATTGCAATTTTTCTTCTGCCTTTTGAAGAAAAAAAGTGCTGCCAACATATAAAGAATAGTGAAAGTTACAGGGCACCTCCCCCACCCCCTGTTCATCTTCCAGCAAAACCCCCCAAATGTAATTCCTTCTGAAACACTATCACTGCTCATCCCTTCAAAAGGGATGATGCATGCTTTACTTTTTTATTACCTAAGAAATCGACTAGCTGTGTTTTCCAGAATCTCTTCTGGGGTACCAGAATGTTAAATGCTACATGGAATTGTTATTTTTCCTTTCTTATGAAGCTGAGTTGTCGCTGAGCCCTGTTTAACACCGACTGAACAGATTGCAATCCTATTGACAATGTGCTCTGGGCTATGCTACAGAAAACCTAAAGCCAGTTAAGGTTTGAGGCAAAATTAAGCCTGGAATGGCCATCTCCTGCAGGATGTATGGCAGAAGCACCCGCCAGTCTCACTTCTCCTTCACCTGCCACCCAGATCAGCAGGAAGAGCCTCCACCGCATTTAGCAAAAAAGGCAAATGACTGGAGTTTCTGCTGAGCCCTCCCAGCTGAACGGCTGCATTGGCAGAGGCCGTGTGCCAGCCCGCAGCAAAGTGCATCCAGACCCATCCCACAAAGCAGCCTTAAGGAAAGGAAAGCTCTGTAGCAATCAAGTCAATCCAGGAGCTGGTCACCTGTAGCTTCCAATTTAATGATTCTCAAGGGAGGACTTAAAAAACATCAAATCACCTCCAGAGAGACTGGCCCTACTTAAAGGCCATTTAAGTGCAAAGAAGCTGTCAGTGAGTGTTTATTTGACCGGCCTGAGTCAAATTCTAAATCCAAAGGAGATGTGGGAATAGCTGGGCAGGTACACAAGACTCTACCAGGCCTTCAGCTGAAGCAGGCGTCCCGGGCATCACAGCTGCTGGCTGCACAGATGTTCTCAGGTCACTCCGATACAATGAAGGGGGAATGGATTAATGCACACTACTCGGGTTTTTTTTCTTTCTTTTTGGTTTCTTTTTTCATACCTTGGGAGAAGCTGCACAGCACCGATTACTTGTGAGGGGGAATAATACCAGACAGCTGTACAGAATACACAATTCACCTTTAATTAAAATAGAGTTTATTAGCTTTTCTTTTAATACAAACATGAGAAAGGAAAACCACCTGAAGATGTAGCGTTATTTTCAAAATTGAATTGTGATCAATACCTGAATGCCAAGTTCCATGGATTTGGGAGCCAGGGGCTGGCATATTTGCATACTGCAAAAGGCTATATGCATCATTTTAACAGCTGAGTGCTGCCAAACTGATGACGACACTCAGACACTCGCAAAGGCATATGGACTTGCTGTTCAGTGTAAGTTTCTGGACCTTGGCTGGAAGAGGAAGTGCACAAAACCCGTGCCATTCGGAGGGAGATCTGCTCCTAGGACAAACCGCCTAGAATCTATTTGGATCCAAGAAGGGAAGATACTACAAAGACTTGTAACAGGAAGAGTCTAATAATGCTTATCCTGTTTAGAGTTCAGTTTCAGAGCCTGAAAATAAGCTCCATTCCAAAGCCTCAGAAAGAGCAAAACCCAAGCCTCTAGAGCAGTTGCACAAGATAAAATTCACTTGGCAGAAAAAAAAAAAGTAAAATTAAAAAAATGGGTTTTTTAGAAAGCTTTTTGATAATTCTCAATTGAACACAGTATTTTTCAATCTACCCTGTCAGGTAGTCCAGGATTCTCAAACTCATTACTGTCTCATTATGAATGTAAATCCCTCCCAGGAAACAAAAACCCAAGGAGAGCCAGATGGATGCACAATATCAGCTTTAGGAACTCCACTGTATATAGCACAAGAGATCTGCAGTAGAACTCAGAGAAGCAGTGCTGCACACACGCCATTCACCATTGGATTGCTACACTGTTTGGGATGGTGATGATGTTTCCACACCAACTTTCTCATTCAATGCCTCGGAAAAATATACAGATCGCGTCTCTTCCAGAGCAATATAAGTATTAGAAAATGAGAGAAGCACCATAATTCACAAGAAATGCAGCATGGACCCTATACATTTTAACAATACATAAAACCATATCTCTGCCCCCAGTCAAAACATTCGAAGTCTTTTGACAATCTCTACTGGAGTGAAGTTGTGGGTGCAGAGTTGGAATTCCTTCCTGCTGGGCAGCTTCTTGCTTATGAACAGATCACCAATAATAGCAGCTTTTAGTAGCCAAACCAGGGAAAAGCTGTCAACACATGTCTATGCTACTGTTTTCAGCTCCAGAGTGGCTTTATACTTTAAGAGTCCCATGTTTTGTTTTTGTTAACACTGCATCGACCTGAAATACAAATGCAGCGAGACTCTGGAAAACAGGGGAAAGGAGGGAAGAACATTGTAACTATAGTCATGTGGTTAGTGTTTAAATTCTAAAATTTAAAACTACTTATTATTAAAAACCTCAGGAGTTCACAGCTATAGGCCTACATAGTAAGCAAACATCTGTGGGGGAGAGAAGGAGAGAAGTTTGTTTTTGCACCTCTGGATACATTAGAAGGAGGAGAGAGATGATTTGACAAAGGTCTTGTCTCTTGCACCAAGTATGCTCCTCAAGCTCTGGGCTCCCTTGGCTAGTTTACCCTCCTCTCCTCCTCTTGCTGGAAGACACCATCACCGCTGGCTTGTGTGCATGGAGTGGTGGTATTCCTCCGATTCATATGGATGCTGGTTCATGGTGCTGCACCTTTCTCTCTCCTCAGGAGAGGATGGCATTAGAACGGCGGATACCAACTAAGTTATCAGCACTGAAAGATCGTCTCATAGCAGCTTTTGACAAGTCTTTGTATTTGTCTTCACACAGCCGGGAGATAGCCTGGATACCATGTTCAGATACAAAATGAGAAGCACACATTAGAAAAGCTTGAACATTTCAAGGAAGCTTTTACAAGTGTAATATCAACAGAGCAGGCTCTCTGTAGCAGTGACGCCACGAGCTTTTTTACCTAGAATGACAGTTAATAAGAACTACTTTGGCAAGAAAATAAAGGGGTCTGTTCCCCATGCTAACAAGAACCCCATCTTCATTATTTTTCCAGTCTCCCTGTCCAATGGAAAACTTGGATCCATTTCAGATTTATCCATTTCAGCATTTGTAGAAGTTATGTTCAAAATTGCACCCAGTAACTAGGTCTGGTACATGCAACAGCACAAACATTTTTAACAGTACAAAAAACGCACACAGACATTTCTATGAGAGAAAAGGCTCAAACTGAAAAGGTTTCTGCTTGGTGCAGATGAGCCTAAGAAGGGAAGTTCTACTAGGATGTCCATTTTGCCTTTACCTTCTTTACACCCTCTCCCCCAACAGGCTCCTTCTGGGATCACTCACACGATCAGGTTCCTGAAGAGGACTGAGAAGGGAGGGCAGTCCAGTGCTTGATGGCATGGCAATAGCCATGGCACTTTAAGAGTTCTATTAAATATCAGCACAGGTGGACAAACACTATTTAAATGCTTTTATACCTATATATTGGCTTGCCTCTGCTCTGCTTGTCTAGCTAGTCAAACAGCCTTTATTTTGGTGCAGCTATTCTAGTAACAAGCCTAATTATTTAAATCCTAATAACACATGATTGTCTAGAAAACACTGGGTGTCCTCCCCTTCGAGGCCTATTTCTGATTGGAGCCTTCAGGCATTATCAATGCAAATAAATAAGGATACTGGTTATAAAAGGCTGAATTTCAGTCCTGAACATTTACTTCCATTAATAATTTACCACCTATCACCAGATGATTTTTCAGAATCCTGTGATCAGCTACAAGCCTACACCTTCCCTTTAAGGCAGCACCCATTCAGCACAGCCTAGTGTTCTGGAAGTTCAGAAGGTGAAAAGCACTCTGAGCATGAATAAACTTCTAAGTGTATTTTAAAATAACTATTTACATTTATTTCTGCTGACCTTCTGGAGGCATACACTTGGCTCTAGAGTGGCATTCTTTGAGACACTGCCTGCATGAGCTCCCGGTGCAAGACCAGACAGACTCTCCATCCTGTTTTAATGCTAGTGCATCAATCATAAAGCAACCTGTGTTGACATATATAGCCCCAGTTGCCCATATGGTGTAAATCAGTTTTCAATCTCTGGAATACTAATTCACTGCTTCACACAGGCTCCTATCAACTGCTTGTGTGCTTCTAACTGAAAGGTAGAATTAAAAATTTCAGCAAATGGTTTAAATATTTATCATGTTTTAGAACTAAAAATCAAAATGTCCTATATACATGCATTAGTAAATGCATTGGGGCAAATCACATACTGTACTGAAAATTACTCTGGTTTTAAATACCAACACCCTAAATGCTAGCAAAGAAGAAACAACACAGGCTCACAATCTATAAATCATCCACTTATGCCTGGGCACTGAGCAGTTCAGTAAACAATTTCTTGTGGAATATGAACTGTCTTACAACCACATTTACAATTAGTGACAGTGTGACAGCTTAAAGTACAAGTAACAAGGGTGAGACAAAGCAGAAGAGTTGCACTGCTTAACTTTAAATACATGAATCGTATCATACCTATCATTCTAAAGGACCAGGAGGGATCACACATATTCCCAAAGTTCAGCCACTTCTGGGGCAAAATAAAAAAACCCTTGCACTTGGCAGAATTATGGGAGATGGACAATAGGACAATATAAGCCAAGAATACCATAGCACACCCCTCTTTGAAAGGGGCTATGGTATCAGTGTACACAGGGGCTGCAGTAATGTCTTTGTTGAAAGGTCAACAAAACATGCAGAGTCATCAATTAAACCTGGGCAGATGAAAGAACAGGACATTTTGCTCGGGAACCCAGGTAATTTAGATATTTTCATAATGTCTTACGTATCTCCAACAACTAAGATAACTGACTCTGCAAAAGTTCAAGTTTTAAAATGAGCTTTGATACCAAAGGTGGCTGCAGGGACTCACAGAAAGGCAGCCTTTCCCATCAGGAAGAAAGGGCCAGTAATCTGTATTTGCACTCCTCTGGACATTCTGAAGGACTCCTAAGAAGCAGCTATTCCAAAAGTTTATCTTAAAGCATCTTTTCTTTGGAAAGGTGCGGTTCTAAAAGTTGTGAAAAGAAACATATTATTTCTGCAGTTGTCCCCAGACAAGTGATTTATTAAACCATGAGAGCAGTAAGAGTGCTGCCTCTAAATCTAAAAGCAGCTGTGCAGTGGGATGCAGTGGGAAACCTTCAGCTGGTAGTATTTAGAAAGGTCTGAGTGTGACTGTCTCTAGATGCTTGGAACACAGACTGTGACCAGGGAGGACAGACAATCCATTACATATGACACTAATCCTTTCAATCTTAAGTAGCCTAGCTGAGCTACGGTTCCCAAAATAACATCCATTTTACTTTGCAATCTGATAGACTTCTGTAATCCCTGTCCCTTCCTTTCCTCAGAATACTAGTTTAGCCTAGGCATGGTTTTAGAAGCACTAACTGTAGTTATAAAGGGGTTAAACTAGCCTGTAATACACTAATCTAAAAGCTTTTTAGTTTTTCTAACTGCCACTTAACATGATTAGCAACAGATGCTCTTACTACACATACAGAGTCCCCTGCTCAGCCAATCTCAGACCATTACCTCCAGTTTCTGTGCTCTCTCTTTACTGAGAGGCTCCAGCAGAAAGCTCAGGTTATTATCATCTGCTAGGGAGCGAAGATCGAAGTAGTATTTGGCGTAAACACTGGCAGGAACATTGATATTAAACTGCAGTAGCTCCAAGAAGTGCCTTTCCATCTCGTTCCTAGGAGGTGTAAGGGACAGAAGAAAAAAGAAAAAGAGATTGTTTTAGCTGGCTGAAAACACTGAAGAGACCTCAAGCTTGTTTTTAGAACCAGCAACTTTGAAATAGTCATGGAGAGCTGTGCATTATGAGTTTCGAGAGACAGGTCATTCACTAGTGCTCAAAACAAGGTGCAGCTTTTGAGTCCTGGCACCTCCGGCTTGGAGAGAAAGGTAGTGCCCTGTCGTGCACTGGCCCGGCTGACCGGGGAGGTTCATTCTTCGGAGTTCCATTAGTGCAGCTGTACAATTCATGCGCCATTCTCACTCTCCTACGGCCCCACACTATAGTGATCAGATGAAAGGAATGATGTATGCTGTTTATTAGCTCTGAAGAACTTGCAGACATTTTCACCAGGCTGATAACAGGAAGGGGGTTTATTGAAGTAGAGGCGGACTAACAAAAGGAGTAGGCAGATCACCACGGCAACAAATGGATCTATGAAGAGCTGCTGCTATTATCTCACAGAAAAAAGCCTCTTGAGGCAACATGGATTCATCTCCAATAAATAAATAAATAAGCAGCATTAGGTGGGAGAAGGAATTTTCTCCTCAATAGCATTAGGCAGGATAACAAAGTACTATGTCAAAGGGCACTGTCCAGTTTTTACTCACTCGTCTATTTTCACTGGGCAGAATATTTGGAGGAAAGTGGGGAGAGCACCATGACATGAAAAGGTTGCTTCACCTACTGTACTGTTGTTAGCTAAATCAAAGATGTTCTATGGAGGAAAAACTGTTTTACAAATTAACCCAAAAGAAATTGGTGGTACCCAAACCCAGTAATTCAGTTCAACACCAACTTAATGATTGCTCCTACTGGCAGCAGACTATCTCAACAGAATTTAGCAACTGCATAGGCCAACTGTGAATGCACCAGAAGATAAGTTGCACAAATTCAGTGCCAGGGCTGTTCTTGCTTTTTGGGAGCTTTTAAAACGGATGTTTTACCTATCAGATGGAAGGAAATAAATAAAAGAATCATCCAGGTTGTGTCCTGTATTGGATGGCAGGTCTCAATATGAATAGCAGCTTTGTGCTTGTTTCTAGCATAGTGGACTTAAGTATCATTGAACCTAGTGCCAAAATTAATTTCCTGTTCATATGGTCATAAGCCTATAGAAATGTAAATCAGATAATGTTTTGATGATCAGCTGATCAGAGCTTGATTTAGCCTGTGAATAAATGCTCTTCACTGCCCCTTTTGTACTCACTACACTAATACATTTTAATTGTGTAAAAATACAATTCTTCATTGGATTAACAAGTCTATTAACAGGGGTTTAAAACCTGGGAAAGGATAATGCCAATGTGTTTTCTGTACCTTATTTACAAATATATGTAGCCAAAAGAATGAACAGCATGTGTCCCCTTACAAGTGATCATAGCAAGATTAGCAGCTGCACGGTTAATTTTTCAGTAATTATGGATTCACTCTCATCAAAGCAAGCAAGTTTTGACAAAGGATGACTTCCAACTATCAATATAATTTTCCTTTGATTTTTTTCCCCATTCAAAATAAATAAAGCAAAACACCCCCCAAAAAACCAAAAGAAAACACCCTTTCAATAAAAAAAAATCCACCTCACCTCCACCTCAGTCAAATAAGAAAGTTGAAATAGAAAAAATAAGATGAACACTTAACCTATGTTGAGTAGGAAGAGGCTAAGGCAAATTAACTCATCTGCTAGTCATGAGGTGTGGATTGCGTATCTTTTAATGAACTTTACCCACAAGCATTTTCTGCGAGAGCCACACAGCTCACACTGCTAACAGAGCTGCCAGTGGGGCTGCCAAATGAGTGTCTTTAAGCAATAAGGAGAAAATGTTTGGTGGCGACAAGGTGCACCTAAGTTGCCTTTGGAAGAGGTGTTTGGCTTGTACACATACACATATACATGCATGCACACCGATTTGCAAATTGGGTGAATTAGCTGGGGAGCTGCTGGGGTTTTGGATGGATTTTTTGGCAGCATCACCAGCCATCTCCAACGTTCGAATGCAACCATGCCTGAAATCCTTTGCCAATTGTTTTCTCTCAGTAATGCTTGTATTCAGAATGCCTGATACTCACCATCAAGTGACTAGTTAAAAAAACACATTGGAAGAACTAAAGCTGACAATTAACTATAGTACCAACTATTAATTGAAAATAGACTTATAAACTTAAAATACTCAGCAAAACTGAGTTTTAAGCAGTTTTCTGCAGTCTCAATTATGGTGATGTTATCCAACTCGGGAGCAGTGAAGCCTGCCAAGCTGCAGCAGTGAGGGGCCTGAGATGGACACCCCTGGCCACTGTCAGAAAGGGGTTGTACAGTTTCTGTCCCTACCTAAATTTAAAGGTCTAAGTCATTTCAAATGAGATGGGATTCCAAAAATCCCATCTTCAAATTGGAGGAAAAAAATAAGCCTAAATTCAGTCTATTTTCTTTACCACCATCACTGCTTTGAAAATATAAGTACTGACAATTTCAGGAGACACAGCATCGGCAATAGCGAATAAACATCCTGCTTGTTACAGATATTTTCAGTGCTATCAATTTGATTTGTCCCAAATAGGGCTAGAAGAAGAGACATCAAAAAGAGCAAGATGTATACTCCAGCACTCCTAGCATCGCTGACCCCACTTCAGCCATCTCAGAGTTATTTGCAGCAGCGCTTCAAGTATGTTCCTCAGATAGATGAGCACTCTGAGCCAGGTTGAGTGAAGATGTACACTGTATAAAATCACTAAATATGCCTTCCTGAAAGCAGGGCGAGCACAGCTCTGCATTTGGAGACAAAGAACTCCCAGGCAAGGGGGTATGTATAAAACAAGATACTATGTTTGTTATTGCTGTTTGTGAGGCTAAATAACTTGAGTAACAAAAAGTGTTTTGATGCAGGTAACTCCCCCATTTTAGAAATGCTGTCCCCCACCTAAGAGGAATAAACCAGGATATTAGTCCTCCCAAAGAGTCCCATATAAATAATTACTTACTCTACTTTAAACACTGGCTTTAGGCTGAATCCAGGGAAGACAGTTTGTGGCAAGAACAGACTGTCTCATAGAGGTAGCCTCCCAGTGCTGTGTGCAAACCTCCACCACCTCAGTCTGCTCCTGTGCTAGAATTGACTGTTAACTACACACGCCTGGACACATGCTCAATTACAGCACAGCAGTGTAATAAAACTCAAACCCACAGAAATCATGTCATGGAGTTTATTAAGGCCAGAAAGCCTGATATTAAGCTAGCCTTCTAGCACGGTGGTAATAAGGAAAATAGGGAAACAAGCTGGCAAATGGAAGTAAAATAATAAGGTTGACGTCTCAAGGCTCTCAGAGACAGAACTCTGAGAGGATTTTATTCTCAGCACTGTAGGTAAGTTTAAGAACTCACACAAAGAGGAGAAGCTGTAGCAGTAGGTGGATGTAACACATGGAAACCACAGATGCCAACACAAGTGACATCTGCCTGCCAGCAGCAGTGACTACGAATTCAGACCTTGAGACATTTAAGTCTTAGTTGGATACAAGAGCAGACACCTAAGTCACAAGTTATGGCTTACCTTGTAATTTTTCAAATTCTAAACCAGAAAAGGCAGGGAACAAGTTTAGTTAACATTTTTTTCTTCCACAAAAGACTTTTGGTAAGGCTATAAATTAGGCACTTTACAGGTACACCAATGGAAAAAAAAAATAAAAATCAGTGGAAACAAGCAACCAGTCCCATGGTTTGTGACTGGGGTAAGAAGGTAAAGAAAACTAACTTCTAAGTTACTCGTCCAAGTCACTAAAAATATTAATACAGATTTGTCACAAAGTAGGGTTATCCAAAGTCTCCTAGGTTAAAAATGTGAATGAGGCTGAACATCAGAAATACATCATGTACATAATATCACAGCACCAGAGACACTTTTTTTCCCAGTAGGATCACAAAAATTGCCATTAAAAAAAACCAAGCCCACCCAACCCCATAAGCCATCCAAAACACCCACCGCTGCAGATTAGCCAAACCTTGCAACTTACATGTCCTCAACAGTAATGTCCTTCAATATTTGGCAATAATCCACATTCCACACAGCCTGATCATCCCAGACTTTAGAAGCCAGCAGAATAGCTCCTAGGACTATCCTCTTCCAGTTACTAGGGCATATGTCAATCTCTGCATAGGTTAAGAGCCTTTCCAAGTAAACCTATAAAAAGAAAAAAAAAATTATAAATTTTACATGTATAGTTCAGATCTGGAGCTGAGTTCTGAGCAGCAAGCATGCCAGTCCAATACATCTATTTTATCCCTTTACCACTAAAGTGTGTCAAAAAACGTATTAGTGATTACTACTCACACTTTACAATCTAAACTTTCAGGAACTACAGGTTCCATTTTATTGTAACACAAAAGCTGGACCACCAAGGTATACAATAAAGTTACTGAAGAATCCATTTTGAGCAATGAGCACTGTTTTTTCAGGGAGACACTGCTGGAGTTCTTTTTGTCAAAGTCACGCAGTCAGTGACAGGTTCTCGTTAGGACCCATCTAGGACAGTAAATCACTCAACATCACACTGTCCTTTCATCACTTGTAAGTTTCAGCACTTGTAACTTAACAGGAAGTGCTAAAGCCTGCACTGTGATCTCTAGTTGTGGGACGAAGATGCATTAATTGCCATCTTTCCACAATGAAAGGTGTGATAGTGCTATTTCTACTTCATCCTGTAAAGAAGAGACTTCAGTCCTTCACCTACAATGTCATCCTCCGCTTTCATCTACATCACTAACTGCTTAGTGAAAGATACCAAAGTCCAAAGATATGTCTTGCTCTTTTACTCATTCCTCCTGTGTAATCTCAAATCAGTCCAAAGATGCCGAATCAGTTCCTTCCTTAAAAGTTTTCTTCAACTGCACAGTCCTATAATGATCCACATACTAAGTAATTTGCACTTTCAAATTTGCATATAGATTGGTTTTAATGTTCTATTCCCTAAACTAAGTCCAAGGTCCTAAAGAAGCCTCCAACAAAAACAGTATGTGCAGGAAGCTGTTATACAGGTCTAAGGGCAGGATCAATCCTTATTACTAAGGTGTCCCCACACTTTTTTGCCATCCTTTGCTTGTAGCCTTCAAGTGGACTAAAGCTGTTTCTATAATAATAGAGCCATCTAGTGGTAAAATCCACTTTAAATACTCTGTTTCCGTTTTTTTTTTTTGGTAAATAGTTCAACTGGCTAGACTGCTGAGGGTTAGCTAGTATGTTCTGTCAAAATTGCTTGCATGGCTTTGGAAAAGCAAAACCCTCAAACTACTTTCAGAGTTTCAGTAGCTCTAGCTATCTGGCCTTTTAAATTACTTATTTCCTTATTAAATAGAGTCCTTCAAGCTGAGATTGACTAATTGCCACGTTGTTTTTTTGGTGACAGTTCTCTTCTGTTCTCCTTCAGACTGAAGCCACAACAAAGACTGAAGTTTAGTATGCAACAAAGTGCAGTTTAAGAAATTGTCTACTGCAGCAATTACATAGGTTGTGGGTTTTTTTAATTTCCCTTCATATACATGTATGTATATGCATATGCATGTGTGTGTGTGTATAAATAAAGTCATCACTATCATCATCAATTTTTTATATCCATCTTGCTTTCTGAAATCAAACAACAAACTGTAATGATATAGTTTGCTTACTATTGTTTTTAAGTTCCAAGTACTTGCATGTCACCTAGGGAAAAAGTCACAGCCTCTTTGGTTTAATAAATAAAAGAAAATCTGATAGAAAGGCAGTAACAACTGAAGAACATCATAATGAGAAAGTTCATCTCCTGGAGTTTGTACAGTATTGATCCTCCACCTCTTAGGTGATGTTACTTGCACTGTTCTGGTTAACATGAACTCCAAACTCTCACTTTTCCCTCCACACAACTGAAATAAAAGATGTCTTTGTATTTTATTATACCCCACTGTTTACGATGTCCCAACTGCTCTGCCATTCTCAACCTTCTTCATCAAGTTATATATTATGAAACAAACAATGTTTGATTGGACAAGTAATTAAGCATTACATATTCATATATAGAAAAGGTAAGATCCTTTTTAGTTAACCGCTTCTGTGACTACTTAGAAACCTTCTCTAATGAACTTACTTGTACAGATCTTCATCATTAACTTTATCAGATAGTGTAACTATTTAAATGTCAGTTCAGCCCAGCTCATTTCAATGAAGGGAGGGGAAAAAAAGTCTTCCAAAAGCTCAAGTTTCATCAGGCATCTCTTACCAGTGTCACTATTGCACATTCAGCCGTCAGCTGTGCAGCACTGAAAAGTGTTCGAACAAACCGGTAGATGTGCTTGTGATCAGGGTCATGCTTGTAGTAGTCATCTGGAACTTCTTCCCGCTGAAAGAAAGTTCTCTATATTACTGAAAATCTGTCTTTCTTAATACTGACTTTAAAGAACAGCCACATGTGGTTGTTTCTTCTCACTGAGTAGAAGTGTATATAACTCTTCCCTGCCAGAGGCACAACAAAATCATATACTGAAAGCAGCAAGCAGCCTTGAAATATTATGAATATTCCAAGCAAAACACAATAGCTTTAGCTGGTATCTTTGTTTTGAACACTTTTTTGATCTGTAAGGCTAGGGGGAAAGAGAACAAACTACCATCATTATTACAGGTAATAATGATTGTCCATGGAACATTTTACAGATTAAAAAAAGAAAAAAAAAATCCAAAAGGTTTCTCCCTGTAAGAAAAACCACAGATATATACACACACCAAGGAAGTACTGGCTCTTCAAGAGGCAAAATTAAGAGATTCCCCTTCCAGCCGAGGAAGAGCTGAAGAACACACCAATAATTCTGTCACAGATAGAACTGGATGGTAATTTATGCTATATTCACAGGACCGTTCTTGAGATACTCCAGAAAGACAACAAAGCTAATGAACAGCTAGATTTAACTTTGACACGATGCTAAACTATCTCTACATACAGGGGTGAAAAATTTAGAAAGAAACAGTCTGTAAAAGCAATCCTAAAATGAGCGTTTAGGAAATCGACCCCATCCTCCCAGCCATTCTGATATTCACCACTCTTTCCAGAGGATGAAACTTCAAGAGCTCCAACTTTACCCACTGGTTCTACAAGAGTGATATTGAATAGGTTTTATCTACAGACCAAGTTAGACCTATAGTATGGTCAAGATACCAGATGAGGACAGCATACCTTCTAGACATTAAACAGTCATAAGGTAAGAAAAGCAGCAAGCGTTTTCACGTGGTTTTGTAGTTTAAAATATCCAGGTAGCAGTGTCAAGTAAAGTGAAGAAGTTAACTTGAAAATGAAGAGTTAACTTGCAGGCTCAATACAAGTCAGCAGTGTGCCCTGGCAGCCAAGAGGGCAAACCACATCCTAAGCTCCATCAAAGCTGCATCACAGGGTAATCAGCTGGTCAAAAGAGGTGATTGTCCCACTGTATTCAGCCTTGTCGTGGCCTCACCTGGAGGTCTGTGTGCAGTTCTGCGCCCCACAATTCAAGAAGGATGTGAAGGTCCTTGAATACATCCAGAGGAGAGCAGCAAAGCTGGTGAACGGGCTGGAAGGAATGTCCTGTGAGGAGGAGCTAAGGACTTTGGGCTTGTCTAGTTTGAAGAAGAGGAGGCTGAGGGGCCACCCCATTGTTCTCTGCAGCTTCCTGAGAAATGGAATTGGAAAGGGAAGTGCTCAGCTCTTCTCCTTAGTATCCAGTGACAGGATGTATGGAAATGATTCAGAGCTGCACCAGGGGAGGTTCAGACTGGACATTAGGAAGCATTTCTTTACTGAGAGGGTGGTCAAACATCAGAAGAGACTTCCTAGAGAAATAGTCAATGCCCCGAGCCTATCAGTGTTTAAGAGGCATTTGGACAGTGCCCTTAATAACATGCTTTAACTTACTCAGGCAGTTGGACTAGATGATCACTGTAGGTCTCTTCCAAGTGAAATAGTCTATTCTACTCTAACTTTGTACTCTCCACACAGCCTCCAAATACACCACTAACCAATGGAGGTTAGTTACCTCTTTAAGGTGAGCATGCAACATAAGGAATGACATGAGCAGAATCCCCCTTGCATATTTCCTGCTCTGTGAGCAGTACAAAGCGCATCTGGAAGTGCATTTTTGTTTACTTGAACTGAGGAGAAAAGGACTGACACTGTGACAAAGCCCTGTGATGCTGGTAACTTAAAGTATTTCTGCTACAAGAGTTAAAAGATCCTAGATTTGGGCTCCTTGTGACTGAATCTTTAGAGGACAAGGTGTTCAGAGATTTTTTCCAGTTAGTTAACCTTTTTAAAGCAACTGTTGGTACCAGGCCAAAACCTCATTGCTATAGAAACTAACAAGCCATTTGTATCTTTCCCCTCAGAAGTATGACATACAGCCATTACTATATTTCTGCCTATATACTGTGGTAAGATAGAAGATACCTTCAAGTGTTCCCTACAGGATGCAGTGATTTTCCTCCTTTCATACTCATTGAATAGGAGGTAAGCCATATGAAAGGATCAAACAATGTCAGTTTGCTAAATAAAGAAAATAAATTGCCTAATGAAGTGGAGTTCATCTTACATAAAAAATTTTCAATGTAAGACAACAGATTCAGGCAGCTAAAACAAGTTTTGTACCAGACTTTTCTCTTGAAGCACCATAGTCCATACAAGAAGTCTTCTATATAGCTCTTCTGAAGTTCATTATTTTTGTTGACGAAAGAGTTGTATTTCTTCAAGTGTACAATTCCTAGCATAATGGATCGCTTAGGGATGAAACTTTAACAAACTCATAATATTTAATTGTTTATTAGAAGCTGTTTATTAATAAGCCAAATCTGGGAGAGAGATTAAGCTGCATTCACTCAGGTAAGGCCCAGAGCAAAGTGAATTTCTAAGGTCACCAGAGCTTTGCTAAATTGATTTCAAATGAAAAACAAAGGAGATGGTTTTGTAGGAGAGTCATTAGGCTAGTAGCGCTCAAACTAGACATAAAAAGCACAAGCTTCACTCTTGAGCTTGCCTGTACTATGAGGTTTTGCATCTTAAAGATTGTCTGAAAAGGTGTACCAGGACCAGTCATGTTAGAATCACATGCTGAATGTTCTTAGCTGTTCTTAGCTGCAAGCAACATTAAGCATATCTGCTTTAAAATTTTGCCTTTCAGCTTTTTTAAAGACCAGACTCACTGTCTCCTACTTTGTGCGATGCTTCATATTCTATGTTCTCCTGTTCACAGTCATTTAAAAGGTTAGGCACATATCTACTAATCATGTCCTTCTACATAAATAGGAAAGACTTTTAATTAAAGTAGTGTTAGAGAGGGGAATAAAGAAGTCAGACAAGAAACTTCTCATACAAAATATGCAAGAATAAGCTTATGGTTGCTTTTTATATATAGACAGACAAAGCACAGAAAACCAAACACTGCCTGCACTGGAACTCTGCACAGGCAGAGGACACTGCCTGTTTTATACATAAAGATAGAATTTAAGATCAATTTGCTTGTGACCTGGTACAAAGTCATTTTTATGACTTATACAATACAAATCAAGACCTTAAAGAATATGTATAATGATACACATTCAGAGGATCAAAAAGTTACACTTACTGTGAGAGGATGAGATTTTTCATCAAAAATATCCAATGATCTGTCAGAATCTCTACAAAGTAAAAAAACTCTATTATAGCAACAAGAGTTAATTGGTAATGATATGCTCCACTAAAAAATATTATTCATTAAAGAGGATAAAGGGACATATTTTATAGTTCAGCTTTTCCTAGAATATCATATAAAGTTATATTGTATTTTTGCAAAGCATTTAATAATGAGATCTTACACCTTAATATTCAAGAAGCTAAATAATTAATAGCTATCCATACTCTTACATTATGCTTAGTACAGTTCTCCCTTAAAACACGAAATAGCTTCATTAATAGCATTTACTTTAAAAAGGCAGCTATAATTTTGAAGTATATGCTGAAACTAGTTATAATGACATGGGCTATTTGCACAGGGGACAGACTGTTCTGTCACTCATCAGAAGTAATCTGTACCTCTGTATTCAGGAAAAGCTAAACAAAGTCCAAAGGCTGATTTGTGGTGATTTAAGTGTATTTTCCTCACTCCCTCTTTTTTGACTTTTTATGTGTCATTCTCAATGAAGCATATGCCATTGGACGGGTACTGACCCTTACGTGTCAGCTCAAGAGGGGCTACAAAGAGAAAGCAGATACAACATAAAGTGACAGATTTTTGAACTAGTTATACTAGCTGTTAATGAAGTGACCAAGACCATATACCCTGCTCAAAAAGGAAGTTGTTATATTTCAGAAAAAAAAAGTTCACTCACCTGTTCTTTATATGGTAGAATATTGCTAATGTTACACTAAAAAAGAGAAAGAAAAAAAAGACTTAAAGCACATTCTGTGCACACTATTCCACTGTACAAACTGTTGTTCAGGGCAAAATGCTCAGAATCCATTATAAGTATTTGCTTGTTCTTACATTCTTGAGTATTCTGTGCCTCATTTCTGATGTTTACCTGCCTGAACAGAAACTGTCCGAATCAAATTTGCTAGACAAACTACTGTTATATTCATTATACAGATATTTGTATTGCAAAATAAATATTATAACACATTTTAAATACAAATCTTCATTGCCTCATTAAGGGACACGTACTGAAGAAGCTCTGATCTGTTGCAAGATGTACACCACAAAATGGCACAAGCACCATCTTTTGGGTTTTTTTTCTTCTCTAGAAAAGGAGGACAGCATGCAAGATACTTCTGTTTGAAACCAAATCTGAAAGTGACAAACTCAGACGTCTATTTCCAAAGTCTACTAAGTGTTAAAACTGTAAAGCCTTCTGGGCCTGAATCTACTTTGCCTTACTTTCCCTTCAATTCTCAGCTGGTATCGTCTTTGCACAAAGAACTGTCTCTGTGGTACTCAGAACAAGAGGTCAAACAGCCATTGAGAATCAAGAAGACTAAACGATTATCAAACTCACTTACCTGAAATAATAAATATACAAAGAAAAAGTAAAAAAGGCTGTAACTAAAACCAAAGCCAGCAACATACTTTTATTCACAACTAGAGGGCAGACTAATACCACTGGCAAGAAGCAAACATAGTCCTACAAACTTTTCCTGCGACTCTATACAAAATCCCAGTTTCCCCTGATTGAGCTTTCAGCGTGAAGATAGAGCTCCTCACCCCCAACACATACTTTTAAACTGAAAATGCTGACACACTTCTGCACTGCCCCAGATTTTCAAGAGCACAACGATAACTACTTTGTAATACAACAGTACATTAGCTCTGTAACTAAAAACAAAAACCAAAACCCAACCCCAAACACCTCACTTCAGCAGTCATAATTAACCAGATCTCTACACCCCTTCCATGCCCAACCTGAATAAGCAGTGCTGAGCTTCTCTCATTCAAGCGTGCAACCGGCTTTAGAACAGACATGACCCCCACAAAATTCCAAATAAACCTTGCAGTGCTACTAAGCCCCTTGTTGATGACAAATGGTTCTTACCACTTTATTGTGCTTCTAAGGTTAGGTTGACTGACGGTGCTGTCATCTATAAATATTGTTGAGCATGAGCTGTACTTTTTTGTAAGCTGCCCAGGAGAAACCTTAGGGGGTTGTGGGAAAGAGAAAAAAAAATTAAAAAAAAACCCAAAAACATTCAAGAAGGGGGATTCTTCAGCTTTGGTTTACCACACTGAATACTGGCTTTACATCTCAAGTAATTACTTAAAGACTGCAAAGGTCTTTGTAGCTGATTGCTCTTTGTAGCTGATCATAAGCTACTCTATAGCCATCAAGTTCCTGAGTTCCCTTTGTGCAAGACAGGTTTATCAATCACCCCCTTGTTATATATAACATGATGTTTTTATGTAAGTAATTTTCAGCAGAAATATCTAGAGCTAAAGCAGCAAGTCCTCGAACTTTCTCAGTTTTCCTCTATTCCATTCTTGCCGGTTCAGGTCCCATTCTTTCCTCTCCAATGCACATTAGATTTCCCTGTGACTCCATAATAATTTTCTCCCTTCTTTTTTATCCCATGCCTTTACATTTTCTGGTTATCCAGTATCATTCTCTGTAAAGACAGTTTTGCATTTGTCTTATTGTATTTTAGAAAAAAAACACCTCTTCCTGACATTGCTCATTTCACTCATGTCTTGTTTAGTGTCTAGAATCTGTAAATAAAGTAATATTATTACCCTTGCTGTTACTATTTAGAGCTAGCAATATGTTCCATTATCTACCCTAATCCGTTAGATTTTATAGTATAAGAAATCTGACAGTAAGTCAGACTTCTCTGAGCGTTTTTAGAGAATCCTTGCACTAGACCTAGGACATCATAATTGAGGGAGTTTTAATCAAGCAATTCAAGATTCATTAGTTCTGCCAGATTCTTTTTAAAAGCCTTTGTTGGAAAATTTGAAAATGTTGGCACCCTTCACAACTCAGTGGCTGCCTGGAAATACCTCCCTTTCTAGCTGAAATTTGCCAGCAAAAACAATCCAATTATACTTTGCCTTGGTGCTGGCAGACTAAAGCGGGAACTGTAATTGAAAAAGGAAGAGAAGAAGGAAAAAAAAAAAGAACCACCCCCAGAAATAACACTAAATACAACAGACTTGAAATATCATTATCCTACTAATAACTTATCAGTAAATAATTCTGCTAGACAGTATTTTTTTAAAAAGTGTTAATAACTTCCATTCTCATCTTTACTAGTTAATAAAAAAAATTAATTTTAAAAAATTAAATTAAAAATGAATAATTTTTTATCCACTTATTAATGACATTGCATCTTTTTTGTATGGTGGTTTTTTTTGTTAAGTGAAGTGTCAAAATCAACTTG
This sequence comes from Scolopax mira, assembly GCA_004320125.1. Taxonomy (NCBI): domain Eukaryota; kingdom Metazoa; phylum Chordata; class Aves; order Charadriiformes; family Scolopacidae; genus Scolopax; species Scolopax mira. Next base: position 24,524 of record BJBW01005406.1, on the reverse strand, counting down.
TGGAAGAAGTTTAGAGCATATTTTCTGATTTAAAACTATTGGATTATTTGTTTATCATGCCAATTATAATGTTTGTTTATAATTCTCTTTTCATGATGGATAAATTTCTTACAGTAAACCCTGTAGTGATGTAAGTCATTTAAGACTTATAATTTTAGCAGAGAAATACTAATACAGTTGTTCCTCAAATTTGTCTTTGTCCCAATATGCTAATATTATCTATATAGCTCACTAAGAATTTGTTTTACTTACGTGATTGATGTGATTACTCTTCCTCTTCTCTCGCACTATAGAAAGAGGGAGAAAGAATGTGAACGGAAAAGTTTCTAAAAAACAATCCCAATTTATGTTTAATAAAGTTTATTAACCTAGTCTTCTGAAGTACATGAGTATTAAAAGTTTCAAATTTGACCTTAGATGTCTGGAAAAGTAGTTTGAGGAAAAATGCTGAATTTTATCAAGCTAGTAAACTATATACTACTTCACTACTTCCAATTATCCACAGGTACATTTAGGAACTACTTCTACCCATTGCACTGAGGGAAAAATGTCTCAGCTTTGAAAAGATACTATAAATCATGAAAAACTGGTTGATTTCAGGTAGTTCCAATAGACAATGTCCAACACCCAACAGCACCCGCTTAGCAAACTGATGTAAAAACATCACACACTGAACCTGCCCACAAGGAGGAAGGTGCCCAGCATTATTTATGTGTTGTCTCTCCTCCTATTGACAGCAGAAGGTAAAAGGTATTTCATTATACAGAAGATGCTGGTACTAACTATGCCTATTTATCATATAACTGCAATCATGTTATTTGATCATTTTAAACTGTGTTAGCCTTTCAAAAAAGATTGTAAGGTTTAAATTCCATCTGTAACAGCAGTAGTCAAACAGTGGTGTTAAGGAGAGCTGAGAGTTGCATACATGCAGAAAGCTACACAAATGTGACCAGCCTGGACAGATGACTTCTTAAAAACTTTGACCAGATCATTACCACTTGTTAGCAGGACATGTTCTCTTATGTATTTAGAAAAAAGTAACAATTAGAAGAGTATATGCAAAATTTTTGGTCTTTTTGCATGAATCAAAATTTATAATCCTGATAACATTTCAGTGAGAGAGAACTTACGGGATATTAATTCTACTAGTTCTATGAAAGGTTAACTAAATAAGATCCAGTGAAATTAGAAAATAAATTCTTCTGCCTGACTTGTCCATAAAATTACCAAGTAAAAATCAATTCATCCAACTAATACAAACTTCAGAGAATAGCTTTATATCACCTAGCAAATCATCTGTCTGTATGGACACAAGTGTATATATTTCAATACATTACATTTGAAGAATACCAAATCATGTTTAAAAGCAACACTACCCCTAACAAGGACGTTCATGTAGCTTGAATGTTATTTGCAGCAAGGCTGAAAGGCTGTACAGTGAAGTTGCACCCCAATGTTGAAGAACTATGTCAACTTGCTAACTGCAGCTTAAGCAGCACTCATCTAAGAGGTGTTTGAAATATGCAGGATCCTCTGTCTGTTTGAAGCAGTCTTCATTTACTTGGTGTCACCTCTTCTGGAAAGTCATGATCATGCTAGTGTTTGTTTCCACTACACACAGATTATCTGAGCATTGCGAAGCTGATACAACTGACAATTTTACTACTTGCTGTAAGACTCTAAATAGCAGGACTGCAACTGAGAAATCTGTCAAAATAATTCTACATTTCTATGGCAAAGTTATGCAAGGTAGAAGACGCACTGCAGCTTTCCATCAACACATCTAATCTCAAGTGCAACACTGTCCTAGAAAAAAAAGTACTTCAAACAAGAACCAACTATAGAAGGAACAGAAGCATTTTTAAAAGAATGCGTCAAACTTCTTTTTAATTGCAACTTAAACATCTACTGCTGTCAGAATTCTTTTTTCTTTCTGCAATATGGAAATGCTTCCCCTTTTTGATAGCATTTTGAAGTGCACAAGCTATAGTATTTGTTCAAAATGGACTTAAGTAAACAAGGGATCTGCAAAGAAACTGAAAATCCCAATACATCCATGTAATTAAAACCAAGATTTAAGAATAATTATGCTACTGAAACTATTCAAACCATTTAAAGCAACATATTCAAAAATAACTGATATAGACTTATAGGCTATAGGCTTATTATTCCTCACAGAAATCTGTCCTTCAGGTTTTTTTCTTTTTCTTTTTAATTTAAAGCAATTTAAAAAACATTCCTTGGTCATAAAAAAACCCCACTGCTTGAAGCTTGGACTTCAAGCAGTGAAGAAAGCCTTGCTCCTTCAAACTACTAGGATCCAGACTCTGAAATCTGGTATTTAAGTATTTAGTAGAACAAGTGATTTTAAGTGTAAGTAAAACAGCCTACAAACCCATTTCTGTGTAAACATGCAAATTATTAATGCCTATGCTCTGAAAGAGTTAAAGCAATGTAAGTGTTCTTCAGTCGTATAATTAAAATAGGTAGTTATTTTTCCAGATTTTCTCCCTTTTTATTTAATCGGAAAAAACTGAGCTTACCATCTGTTTGAGACTTGCTCAGGAAAATTGTGCTTGCTCTGGGGTGGTCAGATGGATTAGATTCCAAGGCTAAATCTGAAAGAGAAAGGACAAGAAAAAATAAAACAAAAGGGAGAGACCTTTAACAGAAGATGATTACTGCAATGATTCCCACAAAGTCTTAAAATGTTCAAGCACAGTGACAGAAACAAGATCAGAAACATAGAATAGGTTGTCTCTTTAAAGCACACTCTTATTTTGACAAGATAAATAAAAATCTGACATTTTCTGCTCTGAAAAAAAGCTGGTGGTCTTAATCCTACTGCTATGAAACTCTGAAGTAGTTTATGGTTTCCATCAAATCAAAATGAGGGATATCTCTGAAAGCAACATCTTCAAAAGTCAGATGCCCACCTGCACGTTAGGGTAGCTGGATGTGGAGCTGTGCTCGGTAGAGGGCAGAAAGGTAGAACTTTATCAAGAGCACAATGTTAAAGAAAAAAAAAAAAAGACACTGCCGATCTTTGACTCTGTGCTTTAAGTAGCCAGCAGGAAACAATTTCTGAGGTCTTATAAAAGAACCTAATAAGTAACTTTTACAGTCCTGATAAATGTCAAAACATGGATCTTACACTATACTTTTCTTTTGGAATTTCAAGTAAATCCTTGTACATCCAATATATAATTATTGAAATGATTGCTTTAATCCTTTGCCACAATGAACCAGTGATGACATTAGATGAAGATATATTACGCCCTTAGATCGAGAAGGGAGTGATCACTAAAAAGTCTGTTGCTGAAACTGTGAACATCGTGATGAAATTTCAAGCTGCATTAGCTTTGACAAGAAGAAACAGTGGTTCCAAGGAAGTCATGCTACAGACACGCTGACTTATGTAAACATACAAACATAATAATCTAGTACTGTGATCTTGTACATCCTGGAAAGAGCAAATTCATTTACATTTGTAATTCTGATCATCTTGTGTGCTACTTAGGCCACACTAACCATAGTAACTTGCAAACTTACAAATTGCACATTAGTGTTTCAAGGTGGTACACCAATGCAGTTGCTACACCCTTAACATAGTCATCTAAGAATGACCATCAACTTTTAACAAAAAAACTAAAAATCTTAAGGGCTTTTTATGTACTCAACGAACACAACTATGGCTAAACAGCAGCTCCAGTATGCAGAAACTGTCTTGGTGCTGGAAGTCTTAACCATGAGAATGTTTTGTGCTATTGCACCTAATCCATAGCCCAGCCCCAGCCCTCATGCGTCAGTGAGTGAGCGTAACTGCAGAAGTACGTGTGTCCCCAAGACTCCTCATTCCAGATTCCCACTGGTACACAACACTGGTATCCAGACATGGCTGTTTTCCAAGTACTTGGCTTACAACATCATTGATCTTAGTCCAACAGTATTGCTCTGACACTCATCCAGGATGCAGACCACTGTAGTTTTGAATCTCTACCGTGTAAGTAAGGTAGCCAATGTCTATTTAGGAATACAACGATTGTTCCATCAGGAATTTTCCCCCTTTCAAAAAGGCTAGAGTCAGCTATGAAAGCAGACTATCTCAAGCAGTTTTTAAAAGCTAACTTCAAACCCAGTATTTCTATTTTCACCTTACTGTGTTCATTCACTGCACACAGTGCACAGATACCTGAATTTAATCATGTAGTTAAAGTGTAAGCAGTCCTGGTTTAGAAGCCCTAGAACAGAATTTGCCTTAGAGCTCATACCTGAAGAACCACTAATACATGTTTGATTCTCTGAAAAAAAAATCCAACACACATAAGTATGCCATACTGGCACATTTTAACTAAGTCAGGTGTATCAGCACTTATAGCACATTAAATCCATAACACAGATTATACAACCAGAGTTTTGTTATGGTACTAATGAAGCCGAAGACACATGTACAGTCCCTATTACAAAGCCCCCATAAGAAGCGACCAAGACCAACTGTACCTAGGCTTTTTATCCCAGAACAGTGTGGCATTACTAGCAACAGTACATCTGTTTTCATCTTGCAAGAGACTGAGAAGAAAGAAAGATGCATTTAGTAGACCACCTCCCTTTCTAAGCAGCCAGAGAATTTCAACTGACCTTTTCTATGCTGATCTCCCTGGTTTTTTTTTCCAAGCAATGGAAAAATCAGTCATATGATTTGCCTTTCCTAAACGGCCAGTGTTGCTCATGAAATACCAAAAAGCAACAGCCATAGAGCTGATGAAGGAAGCATAAGGCAAGAGGCAGATAAGAACCTGAGAAGAGGGAAACATGGCAAAAGGAAGTTTTGCCAGAGGAAGAGATCAATCTGTTTGCAAACAATTTGACTCGCAACCAAGTATAACTCCTAATACTTCCATCCTGGCAGCACTTACAAGCCCAAAAATCAAGACACCTAGCCCTGACAATAAGGGTAAATCTTGATTACAAGCTACATCAGAAGATGTATGACAGAAAGTTCAAGATTCATAGAAAGTTAACAGAAAAAGAGTGCAGCACAGTACACCACAGTATGAACAGAAATAATAGGAATTAAAACATGCAGACACAGGAATAAGAGAAATTAGAGAAGGAACAAAGGAACAAAAAGAAAACTACTTCAAAACATTTTTGTTCTAGAGGGTATCGACTAAACAGAAGTCAAAACATTTTCTGTTGGACCCTCACACTCCGTGACAAAGAGGTGAGAAGGGAAGATTCCCACCAGAAATTAAGTCTGTGGGAGCAGCACAGTAATGTTGCCATGCTAAAACTGTCCTCTACCTTCCTCCGAGAACTGTATATTAAAAATAGGTTTCCCCCTTATTTCTCCGCATCTCTTGGTGACATTTACTCACATTGTACTACCAAGGTTGTCAGATCAACCCTGCCTCCAACTGGAGCACAGATGCCTGAACTTGCTTCCCTCTCTTGCCATTCTCATTTTAAGGAATCCCTTGCAGCTTGCTAGCCCTTCAGACAATCTCAGCTACCTCTGCTGCTGCTGCGCACTCCATGTGCTGATAAGAGCATACAGTCCCCCAAAGGGCAGCTTATATTACTTTTAAAAGCAAACCTCAGCCCCTAGCTCAAAATCTGATATCCTTTCCTCAACACAAAATCCGCGTGAAGACTTTTCTCATCTATTCCACCTAAGAATGTGTGTGGGTTTTAGGAATTTATAATGCTAGCTACTTAGCTACTGTTTTACACACCTCCACAGATGATTTCTAATTATTAGGAACACATTTTACACACTGCATCGTGCTACATATAATATCTCATGAACAAAGCTGACAGTCAAAGACATCACCGTTACTAAGTAGCAACCCTTTGATGATTTCACTACTTTAGAACACTAAAATAGTGCATTTCCTTTAATAGTTTTAGCCCCATCCTCTGCTTTACGAGACAGCAGTCACATTTTGAAACAGACATATTTAAAGCATCAATCATAAAATAATCTCTTTGCTTTTGTAAATTGAGTTTCTTCCCTTGCTCGGTGGGTTAACTAACTTTGGTTAATGTTTGAGCTTCCCTTATATTTCATTACCTTACAGTGTGAAAGATGCAAGTTAATTTTTAAATATTTATTAGGAATGTTACATAAGACAAATTAGACCAACAAATTTTCCAATACATTTCAGAAAGCGTGTTACATTGACACACATGAGGGATGGGCTGCCATCCAGAGGGATGTGGACAGGATTGAGAAGTAGGCCCATATGAACCTCATGAGGTTCAACAAGGACAACTGCAGGGTCCTGCACCTGGGTCGGGGCAACCCCAGTATCAATACAGGCTGGTGGGCTGAAAGGACTGAGAACAGCCCTGCCAAGAAGGGCTTGGGGGTACTGGTGGGTGAAAAGCAGGAGATGAGACAATGATGTGCACTTGCAGCCCTAAAAGTGGGCTGCATCAAAAGAAGCAGGTTGAGGGAGGTGATTCCGCCACTCTGCTCTGTTGAGACCCCACCTGGAGCACTCTGTCCAGCTTTGCGGCCCTTAACACGAGGACATGGACTTGTTGAAACAGGTCCAGAAGAGGGTCACCAAAATGATCAAAGGGCTGGTCCTATAAGGACTGGCTGAGGGAGTTGGGGCTGTTCAGCCTAGAGAAGAGAAGGATCCAGGGAGAACTTACTGTGGCCTTTCAGTAGTTAAAGGGGACTTGTAAGGAAGATGGGGACAAACTTTTTAGCAGGGCCTGTTGTGATAGGACAAAAGGTAATGCTTTTAAACTAAAAAGAATGTAGATTTAGATTAGGTACAAGGAAGAATTTTTTTTTATGGGTGGTGAAACACTGGAGCAGGTGGCCCAGAGAAATAGCAGATGATGCCCCATCCCTGGAAATAATCAAGGTCAGGGTGGACATGGCTCTGAGCAACCTCATCTAGTTAAAGATGTCCCAGCTCATTGCAGGGGTATCGGACTAGATGATCTTTAAAGGTCCTTTCCAACCCCAATTACTTTAGGATTCTATGAAGTGATTTGTCCTTTAAATTATGTTTTTCTATTTCTATTCTCAAAAACTTTCCTAAAAGTTACAATTCTGGTTTCTAAATTCAACTTATTTTGTTTACTCCTCACCAACCACACCGAACACATCACAAAACCCAGTACAGATAGGTTGTTTTCCATTTGCCTTCTCCTGTTATGTCCTCAGTTACACACAGTCTATCCTTTAAAGGCTTCATGGGTGGCTTCTTCCCCAGATGCAACAGCACAAAACGCACTATTCATCTTCAATGGAAAACATCTCTCTTCCATAATGGGATGGACTCGAAAGATACAAGATTTGCTCTGTTTTCATAACTCACATAAGCAAATTTGAATACATAAAGGACTGCATGTGTCGTGTAACAAGGTGCTTTCAAACACAACCAGTTCTCAGAAAGGAACTTTATTTTGAGAGAGAATCTTTGTGAAAATGATCTTAACCAATACTTCCCTAAGCACAGGTCTCTTAAAAACACTCCTAACTCCTCAGAGGAAATAAACTCTTTATTTAAAAAGGAAAACAACTTAAAACCACCCACACAGTTGACTTTTTGTTCATAGAAAGACAGAATCATTGAGGTTGGAAGAGACCTCTTTAGATGACCAAAGTCAACCCACTGCTCAAGCAAGGTCAGCTACAGCAGGCAGTCCAAGACTCTGTCAGTCAGGCTTTAAGTATCTCCACAGCCAGAGACTTCAAAACCTCTCTGAGCAATCTGTGCCAGTGTCTGGACATCCTCACTGTGAAATGATTACTTATATTGATTGTGACTTTCCATAATACACAAAGAAGGGTGTTGTAAAGCTATTTAAAATCTGGCAGCTGTTCCTACCTCACTTCTACAAGAGCAGCAATATCATTACCAATACCCAGTCAATACCTAAGCACACTGTGATGTTTTAGAAGGTTGCAGAAATTACTTTGATATATAACAAGACCTCTTAATTAAAAAATAATTATTTGCTCTTTTACACCACACTCCTGAGCTGGGCTGGTTTAACAAGAAACCGATACAGTAACCATTTCAAATTTTCTACTAAAAACAGAATTTAGAAAGCAAAAGTATAGACTGTCTATTAAATACTGTGGTTCAAGTTTTCTATTAGTTTATGTAGTTTAAAAAAATTGAAAAAAATCAACACAGCATTAGTGTTGCACTTAAACTGCAGGAGGATCCACACCACTATCACTGGCCTCCACAGAAAATCCCAACATGATACTCAGTTCATAGCCCCTGTTAGGAAACATGACTAACAGATCTGTTCTACCACACACAGTACCTAGTCTTTCTGGGACTGAACAAACTTGAGTAGGCTTCCATATGTTTCATGATGTGTCATAATCACTTCTATACATTTTAGCTAGGGAAAACAGCAGGATGTCAGGAGTACCCCAAATTCCAGAGTGAAGGCAGGACCAGTTAAAAGAGAGGAAAACTAGGTGTCCCTAGGATTTTATGTGGGAAGTAAAAGGAAAACAGTAGTTCACAAGCTAGTCTTAAAAAAGTAACTAACATTTTGTTAGACATCTTTTTCTGTATTGCATCTAATGCAGGACCATTTAGAAAGACAAGGAGAAAGAATTGGTTCCATGCTGTCCACTTTTTGTTCCCCACACCAACCTTTACATGTAACATAATTCACTACCACAAGAAGCTAGAAAACAAGAAGTTTTTTAACTTTCCACATTCAAGATTGCTGTCTACAACTGCCTGAGAGGATGCTGTAGAGAGGTGGGAGTTGGTCTCTTGTCCCAAGCCGCAGGCAATAGGACAAGAAGAAACAGCATTAAGTTGCACCAGGAAGGTTCAGATTGGATATTAGGAAAAATTTTTACACCGAAAGGGTTATTAAGCATCGGAGTGGGTTGCCCTGAGAAGTGGTTGAGTCACCATCCCCAGAGGTATTTAAAAGATGGGTAGACATGGAACTTAAAGACATGGTTTAGTGATGCTTTTTTGTCAGTGTTAGGTTGATGGTTGGACTAGATGGTCTGAAAGGTCCCTTCAAACCTAGGCAACTCTATGATTCTATCAACCAAATTTTCCATTCCTGTGTACTCTGTGTTAGGTGTCTTATACCACCTGACAGAATGGCATATGTTTTTTCTCCTTTTCCAATTGCTCACACTAATGCAAACTTCAAATTAAGTTTGGGCTTTTATGTAAGTTAACAGTTTCATCAAGTTTTGTGCCATTTTAAGCACAAGCTCAAACAGAGTCACTTTTTACAGTGGCTTTGTGGTTTCTCAGTATACCTGCAGTTTGTTCTATAAAATTAAGTAACATCTGCATAAGAAAACACGTCCAACAGTTTTACAGAAAAGCCTTTTTTTTTTCCTCTTTGAAAGAGGCTAACTTTCAATAGTTTATTATCCGAGTCTGATTGACATGTTTGATGACAAGCCAGTGTTACTTTTCACACTAGAAAAAAACCTAGCAACTACGTTTGATTACTGCAATGCCTTCAAGACTCTTTCAGAACTCCAAAGAAAAGCAAAGCTGTGCTATAAACACACAGCTCATCAGACACTGCAGAATGCTACCTGTTTGGCAGTGGGATTTTTGTGTAAGTTGTTGAAGTAACACTGATATTTGCATCACCTGCAAGTATGAGCTTTAGTTTTATTCATCTAGTTTACAACACATATAAATAAGTAATGCCTCACTTTTTAAGACAGTTCTATCTTTGTCTTTTCAAGTGGAAACATTCAGTGTTTTCTTCTGAAAACATGTTTTTTTCAAGTGAGTGAAATAAAAGTGCACATTCGAACTCTAGCTGTAACAAAAAAAAATAAATAAATAAACCAGGTTTAGAAATCCTTGCCTTCTTGGCAAGGATCTACAGATCCAAGGTCTGGGTTCTTAATGTCTGGTAGCATTTTCCTCCTGCCTCCCACAGTAACTTCTTCCTTCTTCCTATACGTGAAAGAAACATTGTTAGAAACCTTAATTTAATGTGTAACACAAATTTGGGAGGAGTAGGTTTTTGTGTTTTGTTGGCTTGTGCAAGAGTTCATTCCCATGTTAAGTCAGCTTTTCAATATGACCTCACCATACTGATTGCACATGAGAGAACAGATACTTTGAGCCACAAAACTTCTGTTGCTTTACAGCATCTACCCTGACAGGAGGGAAAAAGCAAGTCTCCTAAAGAGCACTAGAAGAGGAAAGGATCCTAGAAATTAGTTACACGGAAACTGTAGTGAAAAAAAAAAAAAAAACAAAAACCAAAACAAAAAAAAAAAACAACCCAAAAAGTCAAGATGAAAATTAATTCATTTTCAATAATTCCATACGTTTCAACAAAATCCTCAGGTTAGGATTGCATTTGACACAAGAGAATCATAGAATCATTTTGTTGGAAAAGACCTTTAAGATTATTGAGTCCAACCATTAACCTAACACTGCCACTAAACCACATCCTTAAGTGCCATATCTACATGTATTTTAAATATCTCCAGGGATGGTGACTCAACTGCTTCCCTGGGCAGCCTGTTCCAGTGCTTGACAATTTCCTCTCGGTATTTCCCATTTTATGAAAATATCTCTGTTGTAATAGCTGTTATACTGGAAGCCTGAAGAAACACTCACCAAACAAATATGTTTGCTTCCATATGAGCTTCATGTATGTATGTTCCATATCAACTATTCTTAAAAACCTAAGGCTTACATAAACTTGCTCGCTGCAGAAGTCGCCAAGATTTAGTTAAGTGGGAAAAGTATAGAAGATTTCTTAACTCTCAGCAGTACCCGAGCATACAGAAATACAGATACTATATGATGGCAATGGTTTCCAATTCCCAAAGTTGTAGATCAATTTAATCATTGTTTCTGATCAACTCACTGATTCAGTCATTTCCACTACAGGCATGTTACAGATCATTTTCTTAAGCCAACATGGAAGGTGTTTCAATTTGCTCACATTTGTCAAGATCACATACTATTTGTAACTGCTACAAATACCTTAATTGTAATTAATTACTAGCCAGTTATAGTAAAGAGATATTGAGAGTTCTGGGGAAAGAAGGGGGAGCATAAGTTAGGTGAAAAACTCAGCAAATACGAGTTAAAAAAGAGAGGGAACATCAGAACAAGCACAAGAGCATAAGTTAGTTTTCACCCCAAACTTCATATTTGTCTAACTAGACAATGGTATTTGTCAGCATATGCAACTACAGATTGTCAAACGAGAGGCATGAAAAACAACACAAGATGGTTAAGCTTTTATTGTGCTGAAAATTGCTGGCATCAAAGCCCTGACTCCTTGTATCAAAGTATTTTTTTTTCCATTTAACTTACTAACATTTTAATCAGGATTTAAAAAAAAAAGAACAGGAAAAAAACCTCCACCCACATGCTCAAAGTAAGCTGACATTATTTAAGAGAGGAACAAATGAACCATATTTAGACCCTCTGCAAGGAGTTTTATAGACAAGCTGTTAGTGAAATCAGATCACAGACAATCGATATATTCAAGTATCTGTTCATCTTCAACCCTGTTTAGTAACTGTGGCATGCAAGCAACTTGAAGCTTGCCCCTTTCGGTGTGGCACAGCCTCTAGAAAGCCAGGGGTCTACTGAAAAAAAAAGAAAAGTAGGCTCACTTATTATTCCAGGCAGTAGCCTGTCTCAGCCTGTTCAGGTAAATCTCACTTACTTCATTCTCTATTAACTCTCCCTCTTCAAAGTCCCCTTCTGTTTGTTTTCCCATCTAACCTCTGTGCAATGGCCACATCCCACTCAGCACCCCTCTTGATACCATTTGCTGTAACCTTTCATCCCTGATTGTCTTTTCCCTAGTCATTCTCCATCCACCCCATGCCCCTGCCCCCTCCCCCCCCAATTCTTGATGTGAAGGTACCAGGTCATTTTGTTCCACCAGTTCAGTAGGTCAACAATATTCCCCTATGTTCCTGTGAATCAGTAAAACCTCTGCTCAGAACTGCTGAGCTCAGCAAACAGCAGTGGCAAAGGGAGATAAAGTTTTCAAGTACAAATGAGAAAACTCTGCCAAGCAAGGCCTTGTTCTAGTTTTATCCAAGGATCACAGAATTTATGAAAAATTAGACCTCTGTTTAAACATGGGGATCTGGCAAGAAAGTGTCAGCCATAAGAAGTTCTCCACTAAATAACTAGGAAAAAAAAAAAAGTAGGAAAAAAAGAAGCCCAAAATAAACATTATGAGACTCTCATTTGGGAAACGCCCCCCACCAAAACACAAGAAATAAAACCCCCCAAAAACCCCAGTAATCAGCACAGCCTAAATGGCACATTAAGATCAAAAAGCTGCTTTTTCTAAACCTAGAGGAAAGCCTTCTTGGTCACTTCAAACTGCTTTGGACAGTTGTTTGCATGCTGGACAAAGGAACACTTAATTCTCAGCTGAACTGCCAACTAGCAGCTTTAGCTTTTGATATTTAACATTAACAGTGTGTTTTATCTCCATCCCATTTACCACTTTTTTTTTCTCTTACATAAATATCACTTTATAACCTCCCCATTTCAAGAAAGTGAGATTTTTCTTGTTTAATTCTGATCTGATACAGACAATCTAAGCAGTGATGATTGTAAAGCAGCGTTAATTAAGTACTGTGCTGGAGAAGCTACAGAATAATCCTCATTTAAGAGCATAGACCTGCGAGGACCACATTCCACTTGCTATGGAAAACACAAGTCAGAACAATACAAAACAAAAAGTCCAAAGCTCAGTTGGTAACTTCTACATTCTTGATAGAACCAAAACATTCAATTTTAGCAAAACAAGTGCAAAAGTATTAAGACAGACTTAAGAACAACAAACAATTTAAAGACAGAAATTTAAGGAATGAAGCATCTCCATCACATTTGGATGCTAGTTTTCTGATATATTTAGTTGTGTTCTTAGAAGCTCCTAGAACTGAGCAGCATGCAACAAAAATAGCCAAAATGATCTTGACTTTTTTTTCCTCTCCAGCTTTCTTTCCCCCCCGCCAATGCATTCAAGAAAAGTCCAGTCAGTAGTTTCCCAGCTTTCTGATATTGACAAAATTGGCATCTTAACTAACATATGATATTACACATTAATAAATTATATAAGTAATATTTATCCCTCAAACGAGCAACAAACTAATGCTCTGTAATACTCAACAGTACAGAAACATGCAGGCTGATTGCATGGTTTGGGAATGCTTTCATAACCCAGAGTTAAGAGTGATAAGCATAGCTACCTTGTTTGTATATGCAAGTACTGCATTTATGAATTTACTATTTTCATAGAAGGTCTTAAACAGTATTACTTAAAATTTCATTATAACATCTGTTTCATAACACTCAATTTCAAACTTAGGGAATCACAGAATGGTTAGAGTTAGAAGTTAACTGACACAAACCTACCCAGATAGTGCTTCACAATGTTCAAAACTGAACACAAGAACTTTTACTTCTAATATTTGCCATCCAGAATTGTATTTTCATAAAGATACCAAACTTTGATACTTTTTTCAGCCCTAAACAGTTATATCAATCAAAAAACTGTAGACAGCATTTACCATTTATAGGAGATCTGAGCTCAGGTACCACTGCAAAAGCGTAAAATCGTCCAAAACATATTAGACTTATGCAGTTCTAAATTTAGGACTATCTCCTGCCTCGAGACTAAAGTTACCATAGCCACAAAAGGAAAAATTGTGATAGACAGCTACTATCTTATTCTTGGACTATACACTTTTATTCATGTCTGCAAATTAAAAAATTCCGTACTTCAAGATCAGTTCTGACATTGAGATGAACTCACAAGTCTCGTTACTTACCACTGCTGACAAGATCACACACTAAAGATTCAAGGAAATACAACCCTTATTCCTGAGCAGATTTATTTCTCTTGGGCCTTTTTCCTTGGCATATTAGAATCTTTAGAGAGTTTAGCTCCTCCTCCCTCAATGAGCATGGGAGAGTTGAGATGTTTCTGTAATATCTTCTTACAAAAATAAAGTTTTATTTTACCTAGACAAATACAATTTCTCCTGCTGCTGTACCGCACAGCTGTCTCAAAGGACATCCAAGGGGCTGACTGTTCCATCTCATTCCTGTAACAGCTGCACCATATGGTGCTGTGCAGAACCGTACAAGTCTAGCAATTCCATTTCTGAAGGTTTCCTCACACTCTTTAGCAGCCAGCTCCCCTACGACAGCCAAAATTTTTTCTTAAGTTCAAGATGAGTACACAGGACCAACGATAATTGTTACTGTATGCATCAAACATTAAAGATGTCAGACAGGCTATCTTTTTTCACCTGAATATATTTCATATAGGTGTGGTTATAATTATGGAAAGGAATAGCAAGATGCTTGTTACTGAAACTAAGTTTTGAATATCACAAGACATTACACTGTGCTGTATGCTTATGGTATCACGTGAACATACAGACAGACAGGAGCACCCCTAACCTGTTACATGTTGTCTCGGTAACTCACTGCAGCAAAAAAGCTCTTCCTAGGCATGTCTGAGGAGGAGCTGCATTACAGAGCAAGTCTGTGTGACACCAGTGCTCCAGGTATAACTGGGAGGAATCCCAACAGCAAACACGTACTTTCCCATGAGCTCAAGGGAAGCAAGTTGAGAACACTACAAGGAACCCCCCCGTGTAGAGTCCAGAGTTATAGCCCAGCAACCTGCATAGCTCGATTCTAAATGACCCACGTCCAGCCACAATGATGTCATACACACACAATCTCTGTAATTCTTCCCTTCTTCCCCACACACCCTCTTCCTTCCTCCCGTTCAACAGAGACTGGAAACGCAGCAGCTTTTACGAACTGCCTGAACCTTACGACTGAGTCACGACTCCATAGTTAAGGAGAAACGAGCAGCCAGACTTCCACCGCCAACGGGAGCAGCCGGGCGCTCTGCCACGATTCCTTCGGGTTCCCCCACCGCCCTCTCCAGCGGGGCGGCCAGGGACTAGGGCAGGGCACCCGCCGGGCCGACCCTCCGCCCTTGGCCGGTTACTCGTTAAGCGGCCGCGGTTTGTACTTGGAGAAGAGGTCCCGGTCCCGCAGCCTTTTTCCCCGGTCCGGCGACAGCGAGGCGGCCGTACCCGCAGAACCCCCCGCCGCTGTCAGAGCGCTGACAGCCCCGGGGAACTTTGCTTGGGGCGCGGCGCGGGGCCGGGCCCCGGCAGGCCGCCCTCCCCACCCCCGCTCCCGTCCCCGCCGCGGGGCCCGCCCGCTGCCCCCCGCCGCCAGGACAATGCGGGGACGCGCCGCGCCCTGCTGCGGTCCCCCCGGGGCACCCACACGCGGCGGAGCGGGGCGGGGGCACTGAGGGGACACAGCCGCCGGCGGGACGGGGATGCGGTGCCCGGCGCTGCCCGCCCCCCCCCCGGCTGCCGCTCACCATCCGGGA
Source organism: Scolopax mira (assembly GCA_004320125.1). Lineage (NCBI taxonomy): Eukaryota > Metazoa > Chordata > Aves > Charadriiformes > Scolopacidae > Scolopax > Scolopax mira. The sequence goes on along the minus strand of BJBW01005406.1, from coordinate 9,116 downwards.
ACTCCCGGTCGCTGATGTGCTGGAGGTGGGGGCCGCCGCCGCCACCGGGATCCGAGTCCCCCGACTCGGCCTCCGCCGATCCCGAGCCGCCGCCGCTGCCCGCCGGCGCCGCCTGGTAGGCGTCCACCCAGCGGTCGGGCCCCGGCGCTGCCCCGCCGCCGCGGGCCCGGCTGAGCTTAGGGCTGGCGTCCGGCGATACGCAGCAGGTGACGGTGTTGCCCATGGAGCTCGGAGCTCCCCCGCCGGGACCCGGCTAAGCGGCTCCCGGGTTGGGGCGGGGGAGGGGGCGGAGGGGGAGCCGAGACGCCGGGCTGAGGGAGGGAGGGGCGGCGGGGCGGGCC
>BJBW01005404.1:71730-161960 GCA_004320125.1 Scolopax mira | reverse complement strand
AATCACTTCTCTGGACCTGCTGGCAATACTTCTTTTGATGCAGCCCAGGATGCAATTGACCTTCTAGGCTGCAAGTATACATTGCCTGCTCATGTCCAGCTTCTTGTCCATCAGCAAATGAAGTCCTACGTAGCATAAGTCAGCCTCCCCAATCAACTCTCTTTCTTCCAAAGCCTGACTTATCCTATGTTATTTATAGCATGCCAGTGGCTATCAAATCCAAAGAAAATTTTGTAACTCATTCCCACATCAGCGAGAAATCATGCCATGATCATACTCCCTGAGTTACTGTCATCCCAAAACAGTCATATTTCTGCACTGCACTATCACTTACAAGAAGCACACCTAACAAAAAAACAATTCCTTCAACTCTGTCTGCCTGCCCTGGAATCAAGAGGGTTAAAGAAACTATAATTTATTTCTACCAAGTGAATAGAAAATTAGGATCTTCCACTTTCTCTCATTCTCATGCATCCCTAAGAAAAAAAAATTATTTCACTGGAAATTATGATTTCATCAGCTGAACTGAAAATCAAGAAATAGACCACTTTAAATATTTACACCATCTTGATTAAAGCAGGTGTCTCCAAGCCCTATTATTGCAAAGTGATTGTCAGAATTTCCATTGTAAATCTCTTCCCTCCTTTTCACTGGTTTTATACTTGTGCCTTGGCTATGAGAACACATTCCATGCTGGAATTTAGGCTGGGTGATTATTAAAAAGAAGAGAATTTTCCTTTACAAATTATATTAAAAGAATTGTAGGAGTAATGAAATGTTGGCTTTTCAGTATGGTGGAAAGGCACAGCATGTTTTATTTATTACACATATTGATCCAAAACAGTAACCACAGTCTGGTAGAGAAGGCAGAGATGAAAAATTGTCACATTTTCCCAGATGGCAAAGGAATACTCTAAGCTGGCACCCTGTTATCCTGCTTTGCTGTGCTTCATTCCCTGCAACTCCTGGAATGGAGCAAACAGCATAGGACAGAAAAGGATACAGTTATTCTCCCTAATTACAGAAATCACAGGCTCTCTTTCATACCATGCCTAGTCTTTACTATGTTTACTCTCCTGATACCCTATGAAGTATGGAATTGCTTTGTTCATTTTGTAGATAAGAAATAAACATAAGAGATTTTCACCTAATAAACTCAAGGTTGAACATCAAGGCACCAGCCAGTTCTTTTCTTGTGTTCAGTGTTTAGGCTATGTTCCCACTAATAAATTCAATTGTCCCAAGAGACATACCTGGGCACTGAAAATGAACTGTAAATGCTGTTGAGTACCAGTGTCACAACAGCTTGCGACATGTTTTTGTCCTGGGCCAATTAGTAAGTACCCTCCCAAGCAACTCTTGGGCATGGCTCAGGAGCTAGCACTGGCCAGGGACCATTCCTAGCAGGAGAGAAAGAGAGTTTAATAGCATTGGCATTAGCTGTTCCCTGTCAGCTGGCCAGAGAACATGTCCCAGACATGTTTAATTTACAGCTACAGAAGAAGCCAAAATGGTCAGCAGCAGCTAACACATGGAAGCCACATCTTTATGCTGAATTACACTTATGCTAGCAGCAGCCTCTCTCAGCTTCAGCTATAAGAAACCCCTCATATTCTGCAATACTTCGCCATGGCTGAGAGTGTGATCTTTTCTCCTCTTTCCTTATATATTAAGGTTGTATACTGATTACCAGTGTAGCAGCAATTTTTAGTGCAACACTGAAGAGTGAAAATTCACGCAAATTGATATTTTCATGGGGGCAGAAATACAACTGCTCAAAGGAATCAGCAATAAGACACAGACTGCTTTTTCTGTGCACTCTCTGTAACAACATTTCATAAGTATTTTATTCTCTTTAGTAAAGATTCAGTGTTACAGGTCCATAAAATGAAAACATGTGTTCTCTTTAATATGCATTCAGAGTGAAAATCGCTTCACTCACATAAAACCTAATAATTGGACATTATGTAGGGAAAGTCTGAAAAAAATTGAGTTGCCTGTGAAGTGGCACTAAAGATATTTTGCAGCCCTGACACCAGAAACAAAAATGTCTCAGCCATCATCCCCCACTGGCTTGAGTAACCACTACATTTTCCTTACATCTGGATGCAAAAACTTCTAGAATACAAACCTATATCTGACTGAAATAAGAAAAAAAAAAGTCATGAAAAAGTCTATTATTAGTAAAACCCATTGTTCATTTGTTTATTTGAAAATGATTTTCAAATACTGTTTTTAATTAGTAAGCCAGTATGTGATAAAATGGCCTTGATGACATAAATTTAAATATAGATCATTGTTTAACACTTTTTAAATGTCTAGGGTCACAGAGGAGGGAGATGAAATAAAATCCAAGATGCACAAATGAAAAGAATCGAGAGTTGGATTATTTAATACTGGGCACAACAACATTCAACAAGGAGGAAATTTTTGGTTTAATTCTGGATTCTGTATACACTTTGTTTATATACCCTTCATTTTACGTCATTTAGGCTTTAGCATCTCAGCCTACAGACCCATCAATACTGATGGGAGGCTTTTGTCATTTAAGGAGGTTGAGCCAAACACTGACTCAAAGACAGCTTTCAAAAAGAACAGAATGAAAGTGATGTCAAATTCAAGACCACAATCAGCTCCAGAAGACTACTTATTTTTTTTCTTCTCCCCCTTAAGGTATAAAACAAGTAGTATTAAAAGTGCCAAACACAGATTTGTTTCAAACTACAACTTTGAAAGTAGGGGGCTGGAGATTCTATAATGTCATTGAATTCTTTTTATGATGCCACTGTGGAAATGTTGAAGCAGCAATAACTCTCAGTAGGATTGCATCCTGGCAAGAAGCAAAGCAAAATGCCTGAAGTGATCCCACTGTGTGTTAATCACATGGTTAATTTGTTAAATTTGCATTTCATTCGATTCTGTAGCTTGGCAGAAATTTTATTGATAAGGAGTTTTTTATTGTTTTGGTTTGGGCTTGTGATTGTTTTTTTTCCCTTTGTCTTCCAAGAGATTCTGCACTGATCAATCTGTCTTCTGTCTGTGACTCCATCTTAATTAGTAACTGAATATGTAGCCGAGTAAGAAGAGTTAATGATAGGGCATATTCTTTTGTGTAGTCTCTTGTTGTGTAATTGTTGCTTTTCTGGGTTCGTAGGTTGCATGCAATTTGCTTTGGTTTTGATCTTATTTTCTTGTGAAATTGCTTTAAGATAAGCCTCTCTCAGTGATTTTTTTTTAAGTCTTTCTTCTTTGTTTGATTAATTTTCATCCTCTTGATTTCCTTATTTTCTTTTATAGCAAATGATTGGGGTGAGAATTCTAATGTGGGGCCAGGTGGAGAATCCGGCTCTCTTGCTCCCCCCAGCTGCTGAAATAAAATAGAAATATCAATAGCAATAACAATGTCATAAACCCTGAAATGTGTCCATCGCTTCTGTGGTCAGACACCTCACCGATTTAAAAACAATCAGTTTTGAAAGAGAAAAATATTTGCACTGGGACTTAGACCCTCAGTAGCAAAATATTCCAGCATAGCAGCAACTTTAACCCTATTGCTAACCCAAAATAATACATCCATCTGTAGGAAAAGCTAAACCAAGCATTCTTACACAGTTTCTTGCAACCTGCTGGAGATTAGCATAGTATATCCTTTGCTAGATCACAGTCCATCTAAAAATGTAGGATGCTGCAAACCCCTTAGAGTAACAGAAGAGAAGAACTGATACATGAAATAGCTAGAACACAAATTAGTTAGATTTCATAGACAATATCATTAAATGTCCTTCAAAACAGGCAGGCAATTCATCCTTGGTTACACATGGGATTCTTCAAGAAGTATGTATTTCTTATTACCCTTTTCCTGACTTAAAGGATCAGTACTGCATTTTGCATTGCCTAAAAACTGCAACTGCTTTTCAAAGACAACTCCGAAAGACAGCAGTCTATAATGAATTATCCATCAGGTATGGATCACATCAACACTGATATTTACTGGAGTAAAGTTTGGGGCCAAACATTTAGCAGAGCAGGAAAAGGAAAAATAAGCTGCAATGGCAGACCCAGTGTCTCCAGGTTTCATAGAGACTACTGAATGCTCTTTTTTTTTCTCTGCAGGAGCAATCACATACCCCTGAATCTTTTTTCAGTCAGACTGAGAGGTGACATTTACACCCCTGATTCATTGTGACGACAGGAATCTTCTTTGGATAAATACAGGGTTTCATCTTTCAGTTGTTCCAGCCTTCTCTTGCAATTAGTTTCACTGCTTCACTCACTGACATTCCTTCTGACACTCACATTTCACTAATGGATGAGCAAGCTCAGTTTCCGTAGGCAGAGCTGTATTCCCAACCAGAAGTCTTATACACTGAGGAAACCTTCAGAAGATCTTAGCACTCGCTACTGTGTCTGGAAAGGTGGAAACTGTCAAACTCAAGTCCCCACTCAATGTCATGGCATTTCTTATCCGAGGGTGTGGAAAATGAGATAAACAATTTCCTTTAGAGGAAAGACTAGAAGAACTCCGTCTACCTGTGTATGGCATTCCTTTATTCTCAGGTATGACATGTGCCTGCAGGAGATACTGTCCCTTAGGAGAAATCCTTCAAGGGGATCCTTCAGTGACCTGAAAGGAGACTTAAGTGCACAGCAAAAGTTTGACAGAGGCTCTTGGGAAGGGATAGCAAACTTAGAAATGCAGGGAGTTCAGTGATCCCATCTTTTCCTATCTTTCTAGAAATCAGGTAAATGATTTGGTCTCGGCACTGTCTTTCAGAGAATATCATCTGCCATGAACCACCTGGCTTTTGCTTTGAAGGCCTGTGAGGGGTGTTAAGGCCATGGTACGTTTTCTGACAGATACATTTTCCAAAACATAGTTAGAAAATGAACATGTTTAGCAGGGAGAGGAGAGATTGCAAGGTTTTTTCACTTTTTCTGAGTGAAACAAGAAATACCTATTAGAAGTCAATGCAACAACAATAGCGAGCCATTATCTCAGGTCTGAATTGTAAGGTGGTAAGGAACACAAACCATATCTGACAATATGTGGAATAATAAAGCCACCCTCTAGGTTCAGCTCTAACTGGAGTTCAGGTTATCTTCTAGAATCAAGGCTCATCAAAGTCAATGCAAATTTCAACGTCTGGTGCGCCATTTTATTACAGTCCTTACACAGGTGTTGTAGTATACCTTGTGTTTAATACTCTTTGGTCACACCTAGGTTGAAACCAGGAATAAAGTCCTCTCTGATTTTGGATGTGACATAGGTCCCTGTCCAAAGTCACAGAAATAAATTCTGAAACTAAGGTGTCAAGCTGAGAACTAAGTTTTGATCTCACGTTCTGTCTAGAACTCAAGCTGATGGAATAATTCAGGCACACCCCTCCTAATCAATTAAATGTTTATAGAAACACGAATACAAACTTCTACACTTGGGTTTGACAAAAAACCCTACCTATCACTCCAACTCCACAGTACTATATCAAAGGGTCTAAAGAGTTTTCATTTGGTATTCTTGATTTGTGAATGCAAAAGATATAAAAAAAAAATCATAATTTAACTTTTTTCTTGCCCCAAAAGAAACAAAACCTGTTCTACTTAATCTCCTGTTATTATCACAACTATACAAAAGAATGAAAAAGAAGAAACTCTTTGCCCATGTTCACAGAAAATCTGATTAAGGAAAGCATTAAAAAAAAACAAAACATGAGAAAGATGTCACATTTTAGTTTATATTGGAAAATGTCCTACAATATCAATAGCGGCTCCATTATTCTAATCACTCTGTAATGAAGGACTTGCTAAACAGATATATCAGGGGAAAAAAATTAGTCCAGTAGTGTCCGCTCCTTGTGAAGTCATATCTGTTGTACATAGAAAAAAATGCCCTAAAGAAAACTCCTAAAAAGCAGTTAATTAACATATAAACCACAAATGTCAGAGTATCATAAATATTCAAGTAGTGATGGATAGTGGGATAAACCCTGAGTGCATGCCGTAAGTTTTTTATCTCCATAGCTATCTTGAGTTGGATATTTACAGTAAATTACAGCTGCACATGCTTTACTCCAGAGCCATATGTTTTATTATTCAACCAGATGTAAGCCATAAAACTGTTTTATCTATTTTGTGGTTCAGCCCAGTACTAATAAAATAAACTACAAATACCTGACTTATAGCTTTGCTGGCATTTTTGCACTCCAGTGAAGTGCAGTGCCAATGCCTCATGCAGTGAAAGTGATCTAAGAAAATCAGATGTTCTTCCTATTTCTTATACTTTCATAAGGACCTTAAATATTTGAAAGCACATAGTTGAGCTATAACTTGTTCTTTTATTGTTTTTCATCACATGGACTATCACCATCACTGATAGTTCATTTTTGTTTCCTGTAGATTAGAAGGGACGTTGTAAGGGGCCTGCACTCTGTCTTGGCATCTACATCACTGATTTTCCTTAAACATTACAGAGCAGCATCAAATTACTAAAATAATCATATACCCTAGGAAGGATGTATTTAGTTATATAAAAAAGATAATGTTGCAATTACAAGCATTCCTTTTTTTTTTTTTTTTTTAAATCTATCACATTAAACCTTGGACAGAAGAACCAAAAAGTATGAATTTGCGTTGCCACTATTTTGTGATTAAGATTCCTTTAAGCACCCGTGAAAGCTGTCCTAAGTGCACACACAAATGTTTTCCGTTTGTGAAGTGTCTTGGAAAACAAATTCAACTTTCATATCACCATTTGTGCCAAAGAAAAAGAAGTGTTTTCAGAGGTCTTAAAATCCTATTTTTGGCGTACAATGTAACCATAAGCAACACAGTATATAATGGGGGTAGAGAAGACATAAAGAATACTGTGAAAAGATCACAAAACACAGCCAATTTTCTTAACATTTTCAGATACACTTCTGGCCTTGGACTAATATGCTTAGTCTCGAGGTTGTCATGGACATCTGTTAATAAGTCTCCCTAGCCCAACAACATTCATTTGACTCTCAAACTGCATAACCCTAGCAGACTAATGAGGAACTGAATGCTGAACGTTTATCAAAGGGGACTCTCTTCCATTCCATCCACCTCTTGCATACTTCCAAAGAATTAATCTATTTTAACAAGGGACCCTCTCCCTATTCTATGGCCTCAATTCAATCTCTAAAACAGGGGATTAAATCCAACATTCTGCAAGTCGAAATTAAAGTGGTTTGGGTTGTTGTTTTTCAAGCTACTCTGAGTGTTAATTGGGGTAAAATCTGCAGCTTCTGGATTACCATTCACATTTCGATTAACAGAGGAGGAAAACTTTGCCAGAAGTACCACAAGGACTAAGGAAAATGAAGTCTTTTAACCCTTTCTCAGCATACTAAGCAGGTATCATTTAAAGGAACACAGGCAATTTAAAGTGTTTTGGTTGCTTTGCACACAATAATAAAGATGAAGAAAAAGCAAAGTACTTTGTAATTTTTTACCCCGAAAAATCCTTCAGATTTCATTATGGCTGATTAAAAATAATTGAGCAGATGTTACAAACAGTAATGCTTTTAAGCCTTTTGTGCTTAGATTTAAATCTGAAATAATGCAGATAAAGCAAGTGTGAAAGATTTCATACCATGGTCCCACAAGTATTTGTAAAATGTAAGTGCTGTTTAGATAGATACTTTCTTATGCCCGATACTTTATCATTTTTATGCTGAAAGGATAAGGTCTCAAGTGTGAGTTTCTGTAATAAACACATTTTCTTTTGGCTCATGAGTCATAGACAATGTAAAAAGACATTTTCCTCTCAAAACACCAATATTGTGAACATCTGGTTCATACCCTTCTTAACAAAATTTGTTCCACTGCTCTATTACATAAAAACATCTGTCATTTATATCAAACAGTTGACAAATGCCCTATCATGAATTCTAAGAACTGGAATGCTAGATCATTAAATATCTTTTTTATACAAAATGAAAACTGTTTGTGTTGAAGACTAAATCCTATTCAACAGAGGTAACTTCTTTATCAAATAAGAAAACGGGTTAAATTTATATCAACAGTCTTAAATTTTCTTTCTCCTGACAACTGTACGTAATTTCTGTAAATCACTCTTCACATAAAAGACAACAATGTGCTACTGAGTGACACTACGTGGATACTCTTTAGTGGATGGTTTTGTCTACCAAAAAGACTGAAAATTGTGAGAAGTTTCAGACCCTTAAAGTCTTCCAGAAATCCATGGTTAGAGATTTATTTTATTTGAAAAAAACAAAACAAAACAAAACAAACAAACAAAAAACCAAAACAAAAACCCCAACCAAACAAAGAAAACCCAAACAAACAAAAACGACAGAAAACCAACCAACACAGTTTTCTGCTGTTCTTCAGTGCTAAGAGGCTGTTTTGTTCCAAAGGGAGAGCCACAGCCACACTGACAAGCAATGCATTCCAGGAAATGTCCTTTCTCCAGAGTGTGGAATCATTTCTGCCTCTCCTTTTTGAGACTGAGAGGCCCATGAAATCAAAATCTGGGGCAGCTATCACTCTTTTTTGCAATGCCTCAGTGACTGTTCAAGCACAAGGAGATCATTTGATTTTTCTTGAGGGCAAATGGCTATTGTGAGGTCCCCTCTGTGCTCAGAAAAGAGCAACTTCTCTCATGGAAGGCTAAGGCAAACTCTCAGGAGGCTACAGCCATAATAACAACAGGATCCTGTCTTCTTGAGTATTTACGTTTAGAACTGGGACGCAAATAGGAAGGGCTTTCTGTAATTTTGTGATTCATGGCTCCAACAAATGAATCAAAAATCTGTGTTTCACCTCCAAAACCAGCTGTATTGGGTAGAGTCCACTACTAAGAGCAACTCAAGATGTGTAAATGAGGTGTCTCCTTCTCTCCATTGACTGTACAGACTAAACAGAGAGTCACCTGGCAACAATTAATAGAAAAATGGATTGCATTTCCTAAATGAGGTGCATAAAGTGGGCAGTCTGCACCTGGCTGTATGAGCTTTAAATTTGCGATCCTTATTCACAATGTATGAAGTATTTTTCATAGGTTTTCTGGACAGGTATTGCACAAGACATTTGTAACTAGTTGAAAACAAAGAAACCCTGTGATTCACTGAGAAAAAGGATATTTAGTTAGATGTATGACAGAGCCAGAGGCAACCTTGGAGCTGCAAATGTAATTACTGCTGGCCAGAGGCATTTGCTTTTCACTGTAAAAAAAAAAAAAAAAAAAGAGTCTGCTATGATTTGTCTGAATTCTGTCCAGAGAAAACCAGCATAAAACATGTTCAGTCTTAGGAGATCTGGAGGATCCTCCCTAAGAAAAGAAGAGATTTGGAAAAGATCCTTTTACCTATACATGTAACATGAAAGAAATAAATTTCATCATCCTCTGCCTTCCTCCCACCCTTATTATAATAGGCTGAACATTGCTTTTTCAGTGCAGGATGGGCAAAAAATATGGAGCAATTTGATATGCTGCCTGTACTAGCATTGAGAAAGCCAAAACTTGCGTCCTAATGAAATCTATTGCAATACAAAAATGGTGCGTTTATTAACATGGCAGAACATTATGAGATTTTCTTAGTGAGCTCAAGCATTTCAAGGCCATTTGGGCAGGGAGGGAGAGCAATGCCTTCACAGTACATTCTTTGTTTCCTTAACACTGATCACCTGTCATACTTGATTCCCACAGTGGACCTTTTATAACAATTTGCTATTCTGACCTTTGCATACATTTTTTGCAAGCTTTACTCTGGGACTGTTTAAGCTGGGATGGGTGGGCATATGCTTAGTAGGGTAGCAAAGAGTAGGGGAGGATTAAATTTCAGTTGTGAACTGGCTATGTCTCTTGAACCATTCATTACCAGATTCCCTAACATTTGGGTTTTCAAAAGGTGATGAATTTTTCTGTAGAAAAGGGTATTTTGTTGGCTAGACTCCACTGAAGCATACTTTCAACATTAACTCCCTATTGGCAGCAGTTTCTGCTTATGATTTGCTTTAATGAACACCAGTTTAAACTGGGCTAATCACAATGTCTGTTGGAGAAAGGTTAAACACGAGCACATTTTATACAAGCCTGACCCAAGCAGAGCTCATGTGCTGTGGATGGTAGCCATGCAAAAGGACTTTTTTGAGTGCGGGAGTTAAGACTATACAGGATATGGTTAGAACACATATGGGAAATTAACATTTTTTTATTCCTTTTTTCTTCCTGTTACCTCAGTTCTCCATCTCCCTAACCATTGCACGCAGCCACCACCTTCTGTCTCTGTGGTCTTGTTGATGTCTCCCCTTTGCCTGTAACCTCTTCTGCTTCTACCTCCCCCGCTGATCTCAGCTCCCTCACACTCAGTTTACATCCCTTCATCCCACTGCTCTTCATCGTCCCCTGGCCATACATCTTCTCAGCCTCCTCACACATTTCCGTGGTTTCCTAAATCTCACATCTCAGGCCAAACAGCTGGAACCAGAAAAGGAACAGTTTCTAATTAAAAACCTCCAACTGTAAATATCATATATTTAACAACTACTCATTGAATCTCTCAGAAATGTCCCTAATTAAATCCCCTTGAAAATACTGAAAGGTCTTCCTTACCAAAGTCCACAGAACAAAGCCAAAGCAAAGTTGTTATGTTTATTACTGATGTAAATGAACTTAAAAGGTATTTTTCATTAAAACTAAACCTTAGCCAAATATCATAGCACTAATAATTTTAACCTGAATTTTACTCAGATATTCAGAACTTAATTTAGAATTAAGAGTTTCTGAAAAAAGTATATAATTCTAATGAAATTTGGCTATCAACAGGCAAACAGCTTTACAACAGGACATCAGCTAAACCCCCATTGATAGTGCCCTGGTATCATTCTGCATCTGGTTTGCATCAGTGTTGCATTCCTAATTAGACCTTCCCAATCCATTTTTGAGTACGGGTCTACAAGTAACAGGGTTGAAATATTTTTTTTCTATGGAGATATCTGCCAGCATTTAATGTATTTTGGTTTAAAGCAGGTTAAAGCAAGCATGGATCATAACAAAAATGAAATTCTCTTTGGGAATAGTAACCATTACAAATCGAGGACAAAATTGAATAGGTTAAGCATTAAATATGAAGGGACAGATCCTCAGATAAAATAAATTGTTATTGCTATTCCACTGATGTCATTAAGGTTGTATTGATCCAACCCTGCTGAGAATATGCTGAAAAGTGGTACCACATCCCGCAGGCAGAAGCAATACTGAAAAAAACTATACCTGGCCCTTATCAGAATCCAGTTTGCTTACAAAAGATAGTTATTTCTTTGTAGCTTTATATTAAATTTTATTCTTGTGAATATTTCTCTCTGAAACGCAAGGGGCTCAAGTGTTTCATTATTGCAAGGAACAATAACTTTATGCAATTTACATGTATAACTAAGCACTTGGATTTCAAACCTCAAGAGTACGGTATTGGAACAGTAAAAGTTCCTTCTTAAATACATAACCCATTTCAATTATACCTATAGTGACTCCATTTAGTTAAGAAAATAAAGGAACACTTATTTTATTTGCTAGTATGCTATTTATTCTTCCTTCTCCTTCTTTCTACTGCAAACATCTCTCTATGTACTGCTCTGTTTAGTAACATTACCAGATAAGCCTGCGGAGGCTGAAAATCCTGCTTCCAGGATGGTGAAAAAAAGGCTACAAAGGACTCAAAAGGAGCTGCAAATATGGAGAGCAGAGGTGAGATTTCTGATGCATCAGGCATGTAATTGCATTAATTCAATACAATGATTAAAGAGCTTTGAAGCAATGCTGCTGCCTCATCCAGACAGATTCTGATTAAGCAACAGAGGTGTGAGAAACTGTTACGGATCAAAGATTGATAAGATATAGATTGAGGAAGAAAACATGTTGGAAAGATCTAGAAAAAATTTTTAATGGTTCTGAGGAAAAAGAAAATGTGTTAGATACAAGCTATACAATATATTGTTATGAAACATTACAAATTTGTCATTAAATGCATACATCAAGGAACACAAAGTGATAATGGACAATTTAAAGATTTTATTAAAAAAAATATTATAAGGAACAGAAAATAGACAGTTCAGTTGCATTCCAAAGATCAGCCTCTTACACCTCCAGGTTCAATATCTAAATTTAAACAGTGGTGAAATAGCTCAGCTTCTGAATGATCTAAAATCATTGGTCGATTTAAGAAGGTATCACAGGGTCTGTAACACATGCCCCTGTTAGCATCACAATGCATCACACTGCCCAGTGTTCACTCTGGGCAGCCAAATCACCCCAACTTGATTTTCAGGGCAGAGGATGCATTGCAATTAAATTACTTCCGGACTACAAATGTCACACTCAAAATCATAAAAAGCAAGGTAATAGATTGAGCCATTCAGTCATATAAGATTCAATAACTTAGTAGCATCACAAGCCCTGGAAATCAACAAGCAAGCACAGGAACATTATTTCTGATTCCCTTTCTTTGCCTCTTGTGGTCAGATTAGTGCCTTGTCTTGAAAACTGGTAGTCCAAAAATACAGTGGTAAAAGGTGGGCAGCAGGAGTAGCCAAGATTTGGCTGATGATCATAGTTTCTGGTATACATGAAATGGTCATGAAGTGGTATGGGTCCCTGGAGAAGGCAACATGAGACTGGTACGCTAGCAAATAAGCTTTTCATTTCCTAGTTGTTTTGTGGAGATAAATTCACTGGACAGTATATTAATATGGAGGCTTCCTAACACTTCTCAGCAAATTGCTTATCTTTGTATTTTTTAAAGCAGGAAAGGACTGCTGCATAAGGAATAGAGGAGTAAGCCAAATCATGGCAGCCACTGACATAACAAAATTTATGTACTAGCAACTACTACAGGTGAGCATTTATATTCTGGAAACAGGAACTTCACACTGTAAGCTTATTCAAAAGTTTTCGAATCAACAATTGCTTAGTTATATAATTTTCTTGTGACACGTAGCTGCAAAAAATTACCAGGAATCATCTTTCTTCTATTATCTGCTTTACAAATTTCCTGTTGCTTCAGATCTTTTCAGGACACACTCCTCTAACAAATGAAGTGAATCTAAACAGTGGGGTTTTGAGTTATCTGTCAGCTGCTGCTGTAGAATCTTCAGACGGTGTTAAATTCTGCACCATCCCTACAGGAAGATGAAGAGAATGAAAAATAACAGGATGTAAAATGAGAATAATGCTACAATGAAGGCCCAAAGATGAGCCACATTTGAAACTGTTCAGTGAAGCCATTTTCTATGCCCATTTAAAACCCTGCGTTGAGCCAAATACAGCTGTGACATCTTTCTCAACACACTTAGGCAAACTGAATTAGATGTCCTAACTAAGCTGTATCGGACACCAGAAATAGGAAAAAGGTGACAAAGATTCCTCTGTGTCCATTCTACAGTCATCTAAAGAAGGAGTCTAGTTTTGACACCTGGGTAATTTTAGCACTTTCAGGACCTCTCCACATAACATCCATACACAATAGCCTAAGAAGCTGCTCCAACAGAAGTTCTTTGCAGGGAAACAGTGTTTTTTTCCATTCAGAATCTCCCTCCTTATGCCCTCTGGGCGTTTGGGGAAATCACCCAGAAAACGCCCAAAAAACACCACCTTCAGTCTCCTATTTTGTCATTTTTCGGTAGTACTATGTTGCAGCTCAACAAAAACACAATACTAATGAGTCGCCATGTACCAGTGTTAACTGAAAAGACAGGCTATGGCTCACTGAAGCAGCACTGTTGCCTCCTACACTATAAGTGGTTTCTGGCCTATTTTAACATCTCTTCCAAGTAGCTGTCATGCTCCTTTAGACCTTAGACCCAAACCATGCTTCTTTTCTGACAACTGAAAAGAGTATAGCATAAAATAGCATGGCTGCAGAGCCTGAGTCATTGCATAGGTAGGGTTTGGAGTTCTCAACATTATGTTTATCCCCTGAAATTGCTTATATTTGGAGCTTTCATGTGCTTAGAAGTGCTAATCCCACTGCTTAAAAGGCTGTATAAAGAAATACACGGTTTGCATGTAATTATTCTTTTCAGCAAGTTGCTCTGTGAAAGTTACGATGTTGAGTCCTCAGTGCTCTGCGTAGCAGTTTTATTAATATCTGGTTGAGTAGCTCCAAAAACAGAGTAAAGCATCCCTTCCTTTGTCTGTCTGTCTGTTGTCTGTCTCTCTGGTGAGTGAAGGGCTAATTTCAATCAGCTTACATTTTCCCACTGCATGCCAAATGCCTCTTACTACTCATTTTTGGACTTCTGGCCTGGGCAGAGATGTTGATATTGAGTAGATCACCAGCACATGACAGAATCCCTAGTGCAGGGAGGAAGAAAAAGAGAATTATGTAGTTAGCTGTATTGGTCTGTAGGTTTCCATTAAACGAATGTCTCTGGCTTGCTATCATTCACTGTAATTGCAGTGTCTGGAAAGTTGACTTTCCCTTGAGACTAATCTATTTTAAGTTCAGTGGATCAGGGGAAGCTTTTGAAAGACTTGTGAAATTCTTTATACTTGACTTCTTAAGTCCAAGGAAAGACAATACATTGTACAATACACACTTCTTAGTCAAGAATTTATTAGAATACCAATTTGAGACAATTTCTCATGTGAATTTACACAAGCAAAACCACTCATAGTGGAGCACCACTCAAATATACAATTATATAGATACTAATTATTTTCAGAGATTACACTTAAATGAATGCAGCTGTTGCAGTTGGAATTATATTCTTTCTATTTGTCTATATTCCTCATATGTTACCATAACTCTGGCAGAACTATCAAGGCAGTCAAAAGTTGTTGCAGAGAGTTTCAGGCATGTTCTGAAGGAAATACTGTTATTCTTAAGATATTTGGGGGGGGATTTTTGTTGAAATACATACGATATAAATAAGACTATTAGTCCTTTACCCTTTTTGAGGTTCATTTATTCAATGAAGTAACTTGGAAAGACTATTAGAAGCTCTAAACTTATTCCAAAAAATGTCAGAAGAGGATATCCATTATGCCCTGAAATGTCTAGTAGGGAAAATGTCATCCTTCTTGCCTAGACATTTGAACTATGACAACCCCAACAAACATGCAACCGAACAACAATGGGAGATGTGACTTTCTAAAATCTAATGTCTGTGACTACTGTAAGTGACTACTTCTATACAAGTCTCAAATTCAACCCAAGATTCATACAATACATCAATGGCATACTTACACCTTCCTTACTCCTCTGAATATCATATAGCTTAAGATAAGAACCCTACATTATCTTCATGTTCAATGGCAACGGAAGAAAAGCAGTGGTAAAAAATGAGTGGTTTTATTTCTTTTATCAAAGCCAAGAGGGACCAACTTTGCAGCTTTAACTGAAAAAAAACCATGCCACAGGTTATGTACTGATGTTGTCCTATAGCACTGTCTACACACTTTCCCTCTTGAAAGAGACAGAACAACCACAAGTATCAGCTGTTGCGCGTGTTGCTTAATGCATGGCTGGAAGGTGCATAATTGCCCTGTAAAAAGAACCATTAAAAAACTGAATATTTGTTTTCAGTCTTCATAATGGAGCATGCTGAGACCTTTCAGTCTCCATCTTGCTTCTGTTTTTGGGGTTGCCTAGGAAGCCCATATGACAAGAAGCCTAACAGGTATTAAGAAATCTTTCTGTTAAATAGATACACAAACAGGCAATGAAGTACTGCATTCCAGATGATGAGTCTTGAAATTCACCCAGTCTGAGCAGCTGTGTTCAGGAATCAGGAACACTGGAAATACTCCATGTTTGAGCTCCTTTCTCTTAACACCTCACATTAAACTCAGTAGCTTTTTGAATAGAAAACATTATTAGACTCCAAGTCTGACAATAAATGTGGACTTCTGAACTCTAATTTAACAAAAACCTAATGTTCCACTCCACCCACTCTTAGAAAGCACCGATGTACACCCCTCTTTCATGGGCATGTGGGAAGAAAGGGCACTGAGATCTTCCTGCCCCAAGGGGATACAAAGGCACAACACTACCTTGCCCCAGTGGTCTCACAAAACCTGTAGGTCTGCTTTACATTCAGCCTGGAAAGGGCTGCCTGGGCATGTCCAGCAATGCTTAAGCATGCCCAGCTTGTGCTCTGAGGTACCTTTGGCTGTTCCAGAGGCTGAACCTGCAAAAGAAGCAGCAGTTGAGTCTAGTAGTGAGGTCACTGGCCAGGCATTTTTTTATTGCCAGTGTCATCAATGTAGACTTTGCCAGTATTTCACATGGCTTATGACTGACCATGGTAGGAAAAAGTAGCGTGTCCACTATATCAGCCTTGGGCAGTGGTAGCAGACTCTCTGTTGTATGAATGGCCCTGCAACAGGAAAGCCACAGCTGTACCTCACACCCATCTCATGATATAATATCATGGATTACTGCCATCAAACCATAGCAAGACTGTACTTGCATTTCTAGTTTACATGAGAGAAGAAGGCTCCCTCATATTCCCATTTGAGTAGATGCAGATTATACACATTTGCCCAATGTGTCCCTGTGTTCCCACCAACAATGCCTCATTGCCCAACACAGCTCTAGTGCTGATATTGCTTTTAAAGGCAGTTTTCTCTCCTGTTAGCATTAAACATCTTCTGAGATCAGTTTCCTCCTATTCTCTTAGGATTGGATCTGCTGTGAACTCAACAGGTTTCTCCATATCCGGCTGCGTGAATGAGAGCCTTTGAAGGCTTTGCTGGTTCAAGAAACTGGAGTGATTGACTGGAACAACAGTACAGTAATAGAGGGAATCACTAGGGGGATGTTGGAGCAGACAGCTGTTATATTATTTTGGACAGGCAGTTTTCCTTATAAATATTTACTGTATTGAAAAACAGACAGCTATTGTAGTAGTGATCTGGAAAAAATTTTGAAAAATGGCTGGGATTTTCCCTGTGAGACCAACATCAAAAGCTGTAACTGAATATACTTATGGTTCAATATTGCACAAAATTTGGACTCAACATTCATTTAGGCAAAACTTCCAATGAAGTACTGTATTTTTAATGTAAGAGGTCGATGTGCCTTTTCTTTGAATAGACATTTCAGGACTCCCACCTATTGTTCACAAATTTTATCCAACCCTAGACATACGCCTGAGAAAAATGGCCAAATACTCCTCAGATGTAAAGGGGCCTCCACAGCCTTCACCACAGCTGGCTTGATTTTGGTATTGGTAAATTGATTTACCAATTACCAGTGGAAGATTTGATCCAGTAGTAGAGATCAGTTAGTTTATTAAGAAATCATTTAAATGTATCTAAAATATTTTTCGGAGAAGCTGCTGCTACTTTTATCTTCTTAACATCTTAAGTATAATAAACCATTTCTAATAGTCATACCAAACAAAGATTACTTGAAAAAAATTACACCATGAAATTTCAATAACTTAAATATTTGAGAGAGCCATAATTTAGTTGATGTTACTGGTTTTGTTTTTAAATTGGCTCCTTCATTATGTAAAATGCTGTACCTATGAGATAATTGACTTTTCCCTGTAATTAAACCTGCAATTAAAAAATTGTTATCATCACTTAAATAACTGCTTGGGAAACAATTCAATGAAAAGACGAGCTGAAATCGAAGGAATGGCCTTTTCTCAGAGTGTGAATAACAACAAGGTTTCATAGTCTGTCAGTCACAGTACCAGCAAGCTTGTCTTTGAAAACGCTTCCATTTTTCAAGCTGTTAGAGGGATTGCTATAGATCCTGAGGGCATAAGCCTGAAAGAAGGATCATAATTCAGCAAAAGGAGGTCTGCTTATCTCACTCAACAGTGAGCTGGCAGAGGACGGGGACCCACGCTTTGTTTACACAGGGAATAAACAGCATACCTTCTTCGTGCCTGAACGGGCTTTCAACCCCCATGGTACAGAGGTGCTGGATGGAGGGAAGTGACTGCAAGGAAAAAATTGTGTGTATGAGTGAGTAGGTGTGTAATTAGTGGGGCTATTCACACCTTCAAAAAAAGAAAAAAGAATCTGCCTCGTCCTTACAGTATCCCTTGATCTCTTTGTTAAATTGTATTTGTAGGTTTCTATTGAAATGTCATTCAGGAAATACCATTCAGCTTCCCTTGACACAGAAAGAGGGAGGATGGTATTAAGTGACCTGTATGGTGAAAGGAAAGCTGTGACTCAATTTTATACTATTTCTAATTAAACAGAGATAATTACAAAACAGAAGGGGAAAATGGGAAGGGGAGTGGGGGGGAAAAAGAGAGAGAGAGAGGGAAAAGATTAGATCCTATTTATAACACACGTTTCACAGGACTAAATTCTGCTATGCCTAGTTATCCTGAATTACGCTTCCACACAGGGTAGCCCCATTGATTTCAGTGGACTGATCTACTTGCAAAATATTCATCTAAAATACCCACAAAGGTGCAGGAGAGGTTAAATTGATTGTAACAGCAGTTACAGCAGTTACTGATTTATCTAGTAAGAACTGGTCATTTCACCCTTTTAGAAGAAATGTATTTAAAATCCAATTACGGTGGTATATTTTAATTTGGAGCTACAGGTGACGCTCTCCAAATAGAAAGATGAGTAATTACCCTAGCTGGCTGCTACAAAGCGAAGAAAACCAAACCAAATAAAAAGAAGTCTTGGCTGAAAAAGAAATATAGTAGAAGAATTTAGTCATTATAATAGTATTGTATCAAATGTGATACGCTTCAACTTTGGCTTCTGATTTTCTGTATATATTTCAAAATAGCTTCCTACTTGGATATGACAGGAAAATAGACTGAAATAAAAAACATTCATTATATTTAAGTGCATCACCTTTAAAAATGACATTTTGCATGTTACAAACTGAAGAAAAAAATTATTATTTATATTCTGCTACCTATAGTCCAAAAGATAATCTGACTTCAACTTATCTTTAGCTGTCTTCAAGAATTTGGCAAAATAAATATTTCTATTTTCTTTCACAATTTTTTACCCCATCAAAGTTAAATTAATGTAAAGCAGTTTTAACTGTTTTAAGTAATCAGCTTGACTGTCTTAGTTCTTCATGAAAGATAATGAGGTGTATTTGATCAGAAGGTTCATTAAAAATGATTACATGAAAAAAGGAAAGTCATTCCAAACAGTGTTGTTAATTGGAAAAGATGAGTTGACATATGACTGAAGTTTGGATCCAAGTTCAGAGTCAAAGGAAATGTGTAACAATTTGTTTTCCCATGTGCATTAGTTTGTGTGATGTTATGACATTAACAAGTCCCTCAGTTATATCAACTTTCATTTCACTGTGTGATATTGAAATAATTTACATTTTTCAAAATTACATTTGAGTTTCTGAGTATGAATTACCCAAGAAAGTAATTGGCTGTTTAGAAATCAATGTTTCTAATAACCAAACAAGTGTTGAATCATTACATTTTCCAGCATCAGTCATATTTTTCATATGATTTCTGAATTGGACATGTCACATCACTGATACCTTACGCCTTTTAAATTGGAATAAAAATGGTAGCCACAGTAAGTAATTATTTTTCATGTTTCATCTGCATAGCTAATGTCATCAGAGTAATAAATAGTATGCTTTCTTTAACTTGTCATGGGCAGATATTGCTTAAGTAGCCTTACACACTTCACAGAAGCCACACTTCTGATTAAGACTTACAGAATTCACCATCAGGTACCATTGTTACCATTTCAGAGGAAAGCAAGCCTTGTCTTTTCACACATAACAAAAGTCATTGTTGTAATAAGAAGACTCATAACTCAACATTTAAGATGCCTCAAATAATTAGGTAAGGCAAATGCAAGGGGCAAAGTAGAATATATAGGGCTGCTCTAAAGAAGATCTCCACTGAAACCTACAGCCAGTTTTCAGCCTACTGAGAGACTGGATTACATCATGAACACGTGTTGAATAACATTTTCTTCCTCAGCAAATTACACTGTACTTTGGAGTACAGGTGAGCAATAGGACTCCAAAACCTATCCATGTGAAACATCTTGTCAGGGCAGAATGAATGGCTTACCTCTCTCCACTGCTGTAGAAAGAGCTTAGATAGTAAACTGAAACTAGACTCCTCACTTCTGCACAGTGGATGTGTGAGATGAATTCTGAGGGCTCTCTGCTCTGTGTTCTTTTGTGGGGTTTTGCAGCAAGTCATCAAAGTTAGGTAAATGCTCAGGATCTATGGAGGAGAGGAGAATAGATGTGCTTTTAAAGACTGCATTAAGTGGCATTTTTGGAAAACAGTCAAAGCTTCAACTTGATCAAACAGAGGTGTGAAAGAGCAAGTTTTCTTGGGCAGAATATGTGTTTGATAATTATAAAACTAGATTATTTTCTTTTAAAAAAATGTATTTGTGGCATACATAAGCTGTCTTCTCTGTTAAATGGGTGTACCTGAAGGTTTCACAGGGCTGTTCAAGGCCTGCAAAGTAGATTTGTAAAGTAATTAAGTACTTTAGAAAGAAATGTTATTAACTTATGTGACTGTATTCTTTGTCAAGGACTCTAATCAAGGAGCAACAGAGAAAAATATTGTGAAAACAATATTCTACATTTTTCAAGAAGTTGTTGTATCTTATGTAGCTACAACTGATACTTCCAAGCAAACAGGAAATTAGGTCACTCTTACTATTCATCAAGTTAGATACTACAGGAAATAAATTCCAATGCTTTTAAGCACCTGGAACTTGATTGTTCATTGCCTTGACCTTGAGCAAGAGTATTTTTTTGAATGTAGTTTGTACGAGGTAATGACAATGGAAGAAACAAGTTTGTAAAGAGTTCAGGCATTGCATTATAAAGTTTTGAATCTGAAACAGTCTCTCTATATAAGCAAATTTCTCTCACAGAAAATTCAGAGAGGGCATAAATATTATTAAATAGGCACTAGGCAGAAGAATGAACTACAGACAGAAATGGTACTGCAGATATTTGTTTGAGAAAAGCAAAAAGATATTGATGAATGTATCAGTTGATGTTAGTTGCATCACCAAATTGCAGGATATGTCTTTACAACTGAAACCACTAAAAACTTTGTTGAGATCCAGGGAATCATTAAACATCCTGGGACCCTGGTTCTGTAAAGAATTGCTTCATATTTCACTTGCCCAAAAATAGTTTCCATATAGAAACATCTAGACAGTGCACCATTGTAGGCTGCTGATCCTCTGAAAAGGCATGGTGCACTGAATATTAACGCTATTTCACACATTCCCAAGATGTATGCAATTACCTCAGGGAGAGGAGCTGGGAATGTGAGGTCTCAAGGGCTTAGATAATGACATAAAATAAATTGCAACGATTACCCATGTATTTTTCCAAGAGACATATTATTTAAAACCTGTCTAGGCTTTCGAGAATGAAAGACAGAGGAATGTCCACTTTATGAAATTGCTATTAATGTGTGACCTAGAGTTGAAGACAAGGTTAATTATGAGTTTTTAACAGAAGTATCATTCTGGTTTAATATCAGTACCCAGGCCTTAAATATTGAAGTAAGTCACATTTTTCAGGGACAATTGCCTTTGAATGAAGAATGGCGGGGCTCTGATCTTTGCTGACCCTACCAACTCCCACTGTGTAATCCATAGCAACAGCGTTTCTACAGCAACCAGGGAACACGTCGTAAAATAGAATAAGACCATGAAATCTGATGTCATACTTCCATGAGATGCAAAATTGCAAATAGCTTCCTAAAGCAGATTTATTAAATGATTGCCATATTGTATATAAATTGTATGGGATCAATCTGAAATGAACAGGGATCGTTGTGCTGTGACACTATCAAAATAACTGGAAGGCAAGCCAATCTTAGTGAACACATTAGTGTTCTGGCCAAATGTTTGGCACTTAAGACAGTTATCCTCAAATTGTATGTATCTTTCCTTAGTATTTTTGTTCTCTTCAGCCTGTTTCTCTCATCTGGATGTAGTAAGTGATTAGGTACACTTGATCTAATCCCAGTTATTCTTAAATTAAATGGAGAAGAGGATACAAATGTAATCAGTGCTGTGTGAATGAAAGGGAATTATTCAGGTTACTGTATACAGAGTTTTGTTTTGCCATGTCTACAAGCTGATGCTTCCTTGGGTTAGTGTACATCCATCCAACCAGCATGTAATTTGCATGGATGCTCACAAATACAGTAGGTAAACTGGTAACATTAAATTACATTTTCTGACAAAGAAAAATTAATTTTGACCACAATATGCTTCAGAACAGTAACTTTGATAGATATTTTAGCTTTTAACCATAAATATAAGAAACTAAGGAATAAAATATAATACCACAGAGGCTGAACCATCAGCAGTTTTTAAAAGGTTATGTTTTATCAAGAGCACAACAAAACAATTGGAGAACAAAAGTCCTATTCATTAGAAAAAAGTTCTTGCAGCTCAACCCTCACAACATTTGTTAATTAATATAACATTGCAGTAAGCTTAAGTATGTCTCACTGAATGGATGGATTGTGCTATACATATTCTAATAGGCTCCGAAGCTACATAGCACAATGCAGGAAATTTTTTTGAAGGATCAGAAGGACTTACACTAATCAATTTCATACAGGGTTTTTTCCTGTGTTCAACAATAGTTAGAGCTGGATATTTCAGAAGAAGCTGTAAAACCCTTACATTTTATGCAACCATAGATTTCTATACCATAAAGATGAATTTCTGTCAAAGAACAGATGGTGATCTACCTATTTGCCCAAGCACAATGTTTGATGGTTCCTGTAATTTAATTCTCTTTTGTTAGTACAGCTAGTCAATGAGGAGTGTCTTTCTCTGAAAGTTTTGCCTGTATATTAATAGCTTGTGGTGTTCTGCTCTGCTGCACGTATTATGCGATAGACATCCTGCCTCCATAGGAGATTTTAAAAGTATGTTGGTCCAAAATTCAACCTTACTGACATTTGCATCTTTAAAGATGACTTTTTGATACAGGAAGTTCAAAGAGATACTTGTACAAAGTCACAAAGTCAGGCAATAGTGATCTTTTTCTTACCAGGTCTAAGGTAATAAAAAGACATGAGCTGATATGCTCTCTTTCAATGCCTGTAGATGATTAGTACAAACCAATATTATTTTTCAATTTCTTTTTTTGATATTTTATGGCTCTTATGTGGCAAAATATCTCTTTTGTCTAAAATGACTCACTTTTTCACTAATCATATGAAAATTGACCATGCCCTTCTAGACATATTTTTGTTTTTAACAAACTAATGCTCACATTTATGGCTTCTGAAAACAAACAAAAAAATACAATATATTCTTTTTAAATTAAAAACTAAAAAAAAACCCCAATACTTTATTTAAAAAATCATTACCACTCAAACAGCTCTAACATTCTTATATATATCTGCCACAAAAGTTTCACTGGAAACACAAGATTATCTTTGTAAATTAATGGAAACAAGTCAGCAAAAGAATTTGATTTTACAGCTGAAATTCTAATGCTGGTGCCACATTTAAACTGCTAGTGGAATCCAGCTGCAAATTCAGGGGCACAGAATTGAATACATATATATTTTTGGGAGGGGGGAGTGGAACCAGAAAGGTAAGATATTCACAGCCTTGGTCTTCCTACTGAATAATACAATTATGATTACTAGCTGGTAATATAGGAAAATCTTCTGGGATATCTGTTTACAGAAAAAAAAAAAATTCCCTGTCCATTAGCTACAAATGCAATACATCTTTCAGTGGAGCCAATTTCGGAGTTAAAACAGAAACTCCCACAACAACTGCTTTCCTTCACTTTGACCACACATTTCTATGTGGAGCCCTTTTAGCCAGGTAAAAAAATTGTATTAAACTGAAATTATGACATTGCTGGAAAAGTTTATTTTAGGTTTGGATCAAGGTTGTGCTTTGTTGGTTTTTTCAACAGTGCTTAATTTTTTAGTATTACCTTCCCTTTTGCAGTAGAAAGGACAGTGAGCAAGTCCTGCATCTCATTTGTGAAGGACATGACTGAAGAGAGTGTTGACATGCCTAGCAATCAATAATAACAGATGTTCTGGCTTTTGTGGTAGGTATGATCCAAAGTGTGATCCCTAATCCCAGGTCCCTACCAACCCCTGACTACAGGACTGTCCTTCTCCATGGTGACATCTCCATAAAGAGGGTCCCCTGACCACCCAGGCTGGGGGACCTATTGTGTATGTGTCAGCACCTTCCCTGTTGATGTACCTGTGTTCCTTCAAAGGGGAGAACACCTCTAACTAAAATATATATAAAACTAGAATGATTCAAACGCTTTCCTAGATCCTTTCTTGTACGGACTTCCCATTGAAGAAAGCATTTAGCTTTTCTGTTTCCCCAGCTGAGATGATCTAAGACAGTACTGAACAGCCTTCATTTCTCTATATAGCATTTAAGATCAGGATTTCAGTCTTCCAAGTTCAGCTTTGCATCATTTATTTCAATTATCTTCCTATACTTCAGATTTTCTTGTCAGTCTGATGGAAACTAGTGATCCATTTTGCTTTCTCATATCCCTGGATACACCCATACGTACATGCGCACATGCACCCATGCAGGAGGTCAAACACAGTACTGTGGATTCACAGGCAGCAGGAACACCTAAATTAAGAAATGCATCCCACCACTGCTCCTTCCAACTGCAGAGAAGAGTTTGAATATCTACTCATTCATGCTACCGAATCATGTAGTCTGCAACCAGCAACTAATAAGCTTTATTTTCTTTACCTGAAATAAAATTAGTCACGAAATGTCTCATGAGGGTTAAGCTATTTTCAGATATTTTACAGATGACTTTTTGTCTACACAAGTTTGTCCATTTTTACAGAGGTCCCCTTCCCTGTTATGAGTAGTATTCTTTGTGAAAAGCAAGCAAAACTAATTGTTATGCCTGTTCCCATTATGTTTCCTGTTCCACTGGCATCAGGAAGAATGTTGGATCCAACTCTAAACAGATTCATGTACCGCAGTCACTCATTTCCTCTTGTTTTCAGTGACATACCTTGTTCTTTCTATTAATGTCCATCCAACACATCAAAGACTGACTGACTCAAGGTAGGTTATAGCTAAAAAGAACATAATCCACACCAGAAAAGTTTAAGGCTGAAGCTATGACCTATTTTAGCTAATAAACAGAATGGGCTTCACAGGTGTCAGAATTCCACTGCAATCAAACACTAATCTTTGTTTTGCAAGAGTGAAATAACAACAAAAGCAATTTATCTGTAAAATGACAAGTCGACTCTTGCCAGTTTTGTGTTAAAACAAGAGACATCGGTTGGTGTTTTTGAATATATTTTTAATCATGAACTTTTAATTCTTCACATATGTGAGGTAGGGAGGGAATATTTATATTATTTGATTGTTTTATCTACTTTCCAGGCTCAATTATTTTAACAGATGAAAATCTGGAAAATATTCTTATGACTAAATAACTTTGTGTTTATCGTTCATTTTATTTTTTTAGCCAGTCCCCATGATACCATTCTAATTCTGATAATGTTGATAGAAGGAGTTGGAAACATTTACATTAAGTTATCTAATAATTTTATTCACTCAAAGACATTGTCAAGTATAAACCACTTGACAATAAACTGGCATAATAAATATACTGGATAATTCTCTTGCACAGATATATTCTAATCGGTTTTTAAATTTTTTTTTTTTATTTTCATAGGTTTATATATAGCTTAGTTTTGTATGTAAGCATTGGTTCTGGGAAGAACAAATTGTAAATAAATCAGATTCCTATTAAACTATAAGATATTTAGAGCTGACATTCTTGTTTTAATCTGTCAAGTAGGATGTTTAAGAACGCTGGTGCTGGTACACCAACAATAAAGAATTGTCATCTCCAGTTTTCTTGTATTTTCCTTGCATATTTTGTAACCTGTTTTTATCAAATAGGTTTGCAAAACCAGAGTGAGTCTTTATCTTGCAGGCTATGTAGGTAACTTTGATTTTTTGCAAGCAATTTTTGTGGCAATTACATTTTGATGGTCTGTCAGACATCTGCAGCCAGTAACATAATTAGCTCTAATTTAAAAAATAATAATTTTTGTTCTACAAGTAGCCAAAGAAAACAAGGAAAGGGGACAAAGGGTTAAAATCTGAGCCAACTGCTTTTCCTCAGGAAAAGCCTGTAGTTGAGACAAGGGAAAAGCATATATGAGAATCATTTTCTCACTCTATATATAAATAAAGAGAAACTTTACTGTGAAAATATTAGCCATGAGGTTGTTTCTGACAGATGTCCTTACATCTTGATTCCATCACAGTCCAATGTAATGTTTTTGAACTCTACCTCATTTCAATATATATTTACTCAGAGAGAGGGGAGAATGACAGCAAAATGTAATATTCAAAGTTTTTATTATAATTTTAGAGTACAGACTATGCAGATAGCCATCATCCAAATCATTACCCAATAGGCCTGGGCAAGTAGCAATCACAACATTTAATATGTGCACAAATGCTTCACATTAAAATCTGATAGACTGCATAGTATCTCCCACTAAAAGGAAAAGGAGGGGAAAAGAATGATAAAAAAGATATGGAGGGAACTATAAATTGTTATGCCTTTGTTTGCTCTTGATTGCCCCTTTATATTCATAGGAACTCTGCCCCTCTTCAAAAGGCTGCTATTTTTTATGACAGTATGTGGCAGAAGAGACTGCTCCCACTCGAGGCAACTGGATTTTTGTTCTCCCAGGTTTCTTTGTTCTGCATTTATATGGTTTCCCTTTATGTATAGCACCCTCAAACAGGAATAAAGAAGCATTTTTCTTCACAATACATGTGTACGAGCCCCACTACTCCTTAGCTTACTGCAGCTCTTCTGTGCCAGTTTCAGCTGGATGAATCTTAATACATTGTAGTTATACCCACCAGAGTTTGCAGTGAAAACAATGTGCTTCAACTAACACAGATCTGTATGACTTCTACATCTTATCACAAACCTCACTTAAAAAACACAAAACTTCTTCATGTCTCCTTATCATACGTGGCTTTTGTGTTTTGTGTCTCATGCAACTGAAGCACCTGATTGTTCAGGTGGCCCTCACTGGCTGTAGCTTGAGGGATTACTTCAATAGGAACCGATGCTGCTGACCTTTCTCATCTTCTCCATCTCTGCAACATCTTGGAGCAAAGGTCAACAGCTACTGTGAGAAGATAATTCTGGATATTTTCTACTGAATTCTTACCTTCTCCAAAAACAAACATCACCATGTAGCAACCAGCACCAGTATGAGGGGTAGCAGTTTTAAACTGAAAGAGGGTATATTTACACTAGATATTAGGAAGAATTTCTTTACTGTGGGAATGGTGAGACACAGGAACAGGTTGCCCAGAGAACTGGTGGGGGGCCCATCCCTGGAGGTGTTCAAGGTCAGGATGGATGGGGCTTTCAGTAACCTTGTCTAGTGGAAGGGGAGTAGGAACTAGATGATCATTAAGGTCGCTTCCAACCCAAACTCTCTATGATTCTATGTTTCTATTTTTCTATGAATATACAACAATCTTCCCTTATTTTAAGTGTTCACTGGTCATTTTTTCAGATATTCACTAGGATTATGGAAGACCAAAATGAAGAGGTGCTGAAGATCCAGATTCATATCTTTGGGGATTCCTTGGACATCCCATTAGGCTTTCTGAGATGCAAAGAAAGGAAAAATAATTTTTTCCCACTATCCCAAACGCAATAATAGATCTCATGATCAGAATTTGAAAATGAAGTTACTATTGAGGTTTGGCTACTCAAAGGGATTTGCAAGACATCCAAGAAGACAGAAATGGTTTTGTCATCTTAATGACAAAGGAAGTCAGAAAAGCCACTGTTAATCAGGAGGTAATGTAATTCCAAACACACCCTTTAGAATACTTATAGTACCGCTGTGTTTAACACTGATTTTGGTTGCCCTTACTTTATGTAACCATCCTGAGTTTAAAAGGTTTGATTTTTAAAGGATAGAGCTGAGGCATTTGAAACCCCTAATTCAAAAATCTCAATTTTCTAGCATATACAGCAATACCTTAAAAAAGTGAAGTTCTGCCACCATTTATCTGAGACTGCTTCCTAATTATCTCACTATTCCTAGGATACAGCTGCTCAGAAGTGAGTTCCCTGAAGCACAGAGCTATCTGGACTAACTTAACCTAGTTAGCTCAGACATCATTACCACTCCAGTGTCAGCAGTCTGAGCTAATTTCTCCTCCTCAACAGAGCAAATTGCTCTAACTTCAGCAGAGATAGTCTTAGAATAAGAAATTGCCAGTTTCCATAGACATGGTGTACAACCTCTTCTTAAATTTAGCTTTTTAATGTGGGCACAGTAAATCATCATTAACATTTGTGTAATATACTGGGGATTTTTTCAAGTGATAATGGATATTCAGGTATGCAATACAACTTTTCTTTTTGCCTGTGCAGGGGTGGAATGGTGAAGCAAAACTGAACATTACAAATTATATCATTCATGGTACTGAAAGATCAAGTAGCAGAACTAAAGAGACAAGCAGATGCACTTAGAAAAAAATCAATGCATATGAGATATTTCTTTGATGACACATGCCTAGTTTTAGACTCCAAAGAGGTGACAGGAGAGGGAGGCCAGCTGCAGGGATGGAAAAGATGAGTGAAACAGAGATAAGGCACAAGAGAAACAGGATAATATAAAAGATGATTGAGTAATTGTGAAGACAGTTATTAAAAGAGGAAGGAAGCATGGCAAAAACAGTGAATGCAGTAACAGTTTCTAATATGTCAGGTATTGGATATCATAGATATGGATCCATAGATCCATAGAAGCTTTAATACAACACTTGAAAATAAATATGAAAAGAAGTGACACAACAATGTAACCCAGGCTTGAATGTTTTTCACTAGTGGCAAAAAGAAAACATAGAAGGGAACACCAAGAGAGGGGCATCTCAAGGAAGAAAAAATGTGGAAGCAAAAATGTTGTGAATTTTTTCCTTTAATTTAATCTCATCTTTATTCTTTTGTCTCAGTCAGCAATAGCTGCTGTTTATTACTGTTTTTTTTTTTCTTTACTGTGTTGGGCTTTTTTATTAGTAGTACGGCAAATCTGTGTTCAATTAATCGCTGCTTATGTTTCTCACACACATTACTGCTAGCAAGCATTTAATAGAGACTACTTTTGTTAGCAGGTACTCTCAGTACCATATTTAGCCCTCAGGTATTTGTGTTCTGAAGATGAATAAAACTGCACAACCTCAGTTGTGCAGCAAAGGACAAGTCTGACCAGGTAAAAACTCTGCTGTGTGACACACAGACACACACCCATTAAGTCACCAGGACATAGAGTACAATTTCATGGCAGATCCATGTCACTGAAAGTGAGAGGTACTCAAGAAGAATAAGTAGAAAACACATGATGGAGGAAGGCCTGTTCCACAAAGTCATAGCCAGGGAATGTGTCTTCTGGTGTAAGTCCTTTACATGTGGAGCCTGATGAGAAGGCACACTCCATCTGTATTTGCATCCAATATCACTAACCCTCAATGCCTCCAAGATGACAGCACAACTGCTGTGGTTTCATTGCACCAGACACCAATTGCACATTCTGATTGAACAGTTTGCTCAAAATATGAGACATGAAAGATGCATCAAGACTTTTTTTATTCTATTATACCTCTTAATGAACTTCCAAGAATGAAAAAAAACAAGTGTGATTTTCATGGATGTGATGGGCTGTAGAGGAAAGGTGGCCCACAAGAAAAGTTCTATTATTTCCAGCTTAAGGTCTAGTACAAGGCCTTGTCTCCAGGACAGATCCTGACTTTACCATTATGCAATGGCCTGTAATTAAATGCATCAGAAACCATGGTCCTCTATCTAGTATTAAATCAAAAGTAGCATATTGTCCATAAATTAATCTTATTGAACATTTGCCTGAGATATAGAACAGAAAATGTCAACATGTGCTATGAGAAAGTTTGGTTTTTCCAGCACAGAAGTTGATTAGTGGTTTAAAGTGAAAAAAAAGTATGTTAGACTTATGGAAGTTTTTTTGTCCTACGCTTTTTCCTTCTTCTCTAAAGTAAAAAATAAACAATTTTTTTTATTCTTGATCTAATTTAAAGTAGATCTAGTATGGAGTCATTCATCTGCAAAAATAATAAATCAAGCAGTGAAATTAGCTCATTCTTTTTCATATTATTATATTCACTTTCTTGATAGCTGCTTCTCACAGTTAATTCAGCTGTAGATAATACTAGACGCGCAAGTGTCAGTTGATTTTTCTGAATTTTCTAAATGTTTATTGTATCACTTCTACTGAAACTACTGTATAATTTGGTCCCCCACACCATTCTGAAACTCTGTAACAGCCATTGTTTGCCTTTCATAAAAATGAAGCTTAAGCATCACATTACCATGGGCTTCGCTCACTGCAAATTTCATTTATAGTAAAGGAGACTGAAAGTTTAAATTGTTTGAAAGTACAGCTAAAGGCTGCAAGTTTTCCAGCTGAAGAGAACTTTATCTTAATAGTTAAAACTTACACCTGTTCAGAGGACCATGCCAGGTCCTTAAAATGAATTTAAGCCCTCACAATATTGCTATAAATTTAAGCAATAACTTATCACATGAGCCTTGATCTGTCTTCAGACCCAGGAATGAATTTCACCTGTGGTGAGTGTTGTGTGAAGGGAAAAAAATGTATGAGAAAGATTCCACAGAACTAAGCAAGCTGATAAGTTAAACAAGAGGATTGGCAGAAAGCCTGCTATGATTGGTCATATTGGATAAACAATGTGAGAAAAGTAATCTGAGATATTTTAAAAGCCATTCTAAATCCTTACCTAGAAACAAAGGAGAGATATACTACACTTTCTTTGTGCTAGCCAAGAAGGAGTAAGGATATCATTCTTCCATTCATGCCTTTGTCAAGGCTCTGAATTTTCAAACATACTAAATTAAAGCCAGAGGAAAATCTGAGCTCTAGAGATACAAAACAAACCAGTGATAAACGAGAAGACTGTATAATAGGATAACTATTAAATACTATTTTCCAGCAATTAATATCATAACAGATACAGCTGTAATAGGATTAGAAAAATATAGTTTGACATGGTATCTCTGTGAGCACAAAACACCAAGGGCTACAGCTGAAGAAACTAAAAATGTTGAGTTGTATGAGTCAACAAAATAGATTAATAACTATCAAGAAAAAACAAATATTTAATGCAGGAAGTAAAAATCTAGTAGCAGATATCTAAAATCAACTTTAATAGACTTCATTGATCTAGTATTCAAGCTGCAAGACTGCTATTTCACACCTTGTCTGTGCTGCCAACTTCTGCAGAGATTTATCTGCTTACATGACACGAGTACTTCATGTCTTTATGCGCCTGACCACACAAACGACACATTCAAGTGCAGGTTGTACATTCATCTTCAAGCTTTTACATGTGGCTGGTGCTTGTAACAAATAAGTGGTTTTGAAGAAAAGGTTAAATGAATTATCATATTTATCTGGTCCTCTGAGCTGTTACCAGGCCTTCACAGGCTAGCATTGTGCTTAGAAATGCATATTTCAAAGTAAAAGGTTAAGGGGTTTATACAGAAAGATATAATCAAGTAATAAACCAAGTAATTTGCTAAGTCAGGTGATAAAGACACTTTATCCTTAAAAGTCAGAATAGAGGTAATATGGTTTGTAAAATCCTTTATGAAACTTGGGAATGTTGAAGGTTTTTTTTAAAACTTCATGTTTCAGTGGGAAATGCAATTTAACTTAACAAGGTAATACATATGCTTTCGAATGACCTTCCCTTTGTGTTACAGTGACATCAGATATTCTGACATAAGAGTAGAGCCAAGTAGAATAGAAAGCAGACGGGAACTTGTGGTAGAAATTCAGCAGATTTTGGAACTTAGGTTCACATTTGCAGGTACTCAAAGATGGATTTCACTTCAGGAAATACGGCATACAATTACAATATAACTGTCCAAACATTACTCCTGTATGGCAACCATATTTCATTCCCCTATTATGCATGATTTCTGAAACTAGTTTCAAAGCTGTACTCTAGAAATGGCTTCATTCCAAGTCATTGTGTGTTGGATATTACTGAATATAATGAAGCCCAGTTACTGCTGAATATGAAATGGCTGTTATTCATGTATTTGCTGTGCTAGTGACAAGCTTGCCCCAAATTTGTGGTTAACCAAAGAAAAACTTGGTCCATGATGCAAGAAAAACCTGAGCTAATTAATTATCTAAAGCTTATATGCTATCAGCAGTGATAATAAAATGCCTTGATTTACACTTATAGAGGTTTCATCTTACTGCTTAAATTTAAAGCAATATTTTGAGGGCGTAACTGTAGTAGTGTTCATTAGATAGAACCAGAGCCATTCTTCATCCTGCTGTACCTAAGCAAAGCTTGTAAAAATGAGCTCTAACTAGAAAAAAAGTGTTGCAACCTAACATAGACTAACTGTACAGACCTTGTGCAGAATGTGAATGCATAACATGAAAAAATGACAACAGGCTACCTGGTTTTTCTTGGTTTTGAATATTCTGCATACTTTTGTATAAATGGCTGTTGTTTTGAAAAGGAACATTTGTGACTTACTGTCCTCCTTTTTTCCCCAAGTACTGACTTAATGAGTTTAATTAAATAAAGCATATGAAGATTACAGGAGCGTGGACCTAAAATCACATACTGTGGCACATATATGTGTACATGTTATTTTTAGGAGAAGCTCAGTAGACCTGCAAGTGAATGATAAGGTCTAATTTGAGGGCTCTAATTTCCATCTAATTTGAGGCTAAACCAATAAATAAATGAAACATCAGTTGAGGTAAAATTAAGTACACACTTCCTGGACTGAGCTGTCTTTTCCTCTCCAGCAAACCATAATACTCCGCAGGGATAACAGTAGCTAACTATTTCAGACATGTGCAATGGCTAAAAATGGTGGAATCAATATTTCTGAATATTCGCATTTAACTGGATTTCACCATGTGCCACAGGAGCTTACTGAATTTAATTACGACTTTGCATCAGAAAAATTAAAGATTTTAAATCTTCCAAGTAAAACTTTCCAGAGTTCCCCTAAGGGAATCCCATTGTCATTATTATTGTTTTTTGACAGGCCCACTGTGTGAAACAGACTTATCATTTCATTACTCCAGGACATTAAATTGCTCAGCGGAGTGAGTGTATTCTCCTCTCGGTGTGTTGAGTCATGCAGCATCTATGCAGAGGTTGCAAAATTCCTTTATCTCCGGTAACCTCTGTGACCCACCCCAGTGACTGACTGGCACCTTCACTGTGTGGGGTTAGGATACCTCCAGGCTTTCACTTTGAGGAGCTTTTGTAAACTGTTCTTTTAAAAGCTGAACAAAGCCTTCACAATTATGAAGTAATCCAGAGACCTTTTCTGCCTTTCTAAATTCTTGCACAAGAGCCTAGTCTCAACGAACCCATGTGCCTAAATGAGCTCTATTACAAAAACAGATAAAGATTACAATTGTAGTGTTTAAGATGACCTGTGATTATCTGAATTGAATCTGACACAGATATGTTCCATGCTAAAAGTTGCAGTGGCCACTGGCAGATTACTAAACCCTGGCAACTCAACAAACATTTTCATTTTAATTGTATCAAAGTGGTGGCCTGGTTGAAATCTTCCCATTTTCATAATCTGGGTTGGAAACAATGGCTGATAATGTTGTTGGTAAAATCAGGTATTCTAGCCACAAAACTGATAGCCCTGGGCAATGGTGGCTTCTTTCAGTTAGCACTTTGCTTTGCAGAACTGGCCCATGCGTAAATGGGCATGAATACCAATTGAGCTAAAGCAGATGAGACTGAACAGCCAAACGCATGAGAAGAGATGGTATTTATCCTGACCAACCTGCATGACCTTTTTTATTTCTTAATAAAACAGTAATACAACAATCTGACTAATAATTCTGCCTCAGGGAATGGATATATGCACAAAGGCTTGAACTTGATTAGTTTGGACTCGAGTTTTTGAAATTAGTCTACAAATATAAACCAAAAGAGGAAAAAATTATATACCATCACCTAATTTTTGGCTGTGCATGAAAGATACAAGTTTAAATTATGAGACATACATGAAGTTACTTATTTTTCAGTACATTCTTTCATTTATATCCTTCTGAAACTACACAATATTTTTCAGTGTGAGCACATCTGAAAAATGAACAGGCAAAGGGAAGATAGTGGTTCTGTGCCGCTCCACAATAGTTGCATATTGCCTTAAGAAAAATAAGAGATATTGCACAAAACAAATTAACAAAAAACAGCAGCCAAAATCCTTCTGTAAGAGTAAGGTAATGTCAGCCTACAGCCACAACGCACTGAAGGGCTTTAGAATCACATATTCTTATTATCTTCTTATTTCACATGATTAATCTTGTGGTAATGTATATTTGTTTCCGTGAAACAAGGTGGCACTAATATATACTACTGTGACATTTCTGGTACTGAAAAAAAAGAAAATATTTTCAGAAAACATAACAAAAATGTAGTAGAATAACAAAAAAAAAAAATATTGAAGAAATATTGATCTGTTCTGTACCCGGTGTATATAATACCGCAAAATTAGTAAGGAATCAAATATATCCAGTAAATAGGACTAGTTTCCACCTTCCCAGCTCTCCAGATCTTAGTGGTCAAAAACTTCAGTATATTTTTGATTAGCCAAAACCAGATTTTAATATCTTTGTGCTACACCTTTAAGCAGCCACACTGTTTTCAAGCTGCCTGTACAAGGAATAAGGAACTAAGAGGACATGAGGTGGATTTCTACGCAGAAATTGCTCCCTGCCTACCAGCATTGTCCCACTACATGAAACACAGAATATTTTCCTTCCTCACGGAATCCACCTAATCCTGCATCCCAGTCTCTCTGCCCACCCTTCTCTGTGAATAATTCCCCTCTGCAATCCCAATTCTTCAAACTCCTAATCTCTCAATGAAACCGTTCCTTGCCACAGCATTGCACTGTGATAAATAATGATGTAATAGTTGTCAGGCGTGACTCTTTTTCTGGATTCTGTTTCCTTTCCTGAAGCCAGAACTGGTAGAAAATCAAAGTGATTGTCATGACATTTCTTATTACCTACAAATACAAATTTTCAGACCTAAGATTAATAGAAAATTATATTTTATATGTGATTCCACTGAAGATTTGGTGATATTGTTTGGGTTTTTTTCAAATGGCAAGCAAAAGGAAACTTAGAACATGGACATCTTCCATAGCTACTCTGTAGCATTTTGCATTGGTATTTCCAAAATACATTTACACTTAAAATGGCACAGTGTTTTTCCTTATTTTATTAGTCATTATATTTCTGCATTCTCCTTCTGAGCTTTCTTTTCTGCAAGTTTCCTCAAAGGCAGCCAAGTATGCAAGATCCCTTTTATTTCTTAATTCCAAAAGGGAATATGGTAAGTGCCTGCTCTGCTTTTTATTAATGCATAGCTTACAGTGAAGATAATCCCCATGATCCAAGGAACAAAAACACCCACTTCATGCAGGTGTGTGGGCATGGCTGAGTTTCACTGCACTGCCAGAAACATAACACAGGCCTTGAGATTTATGCTCACTGGATAAATATGCAATCCTTCAAATGATTTTGCATCCCCTATATCACTAATTTATGAAAGTAAACAAAAAGCTGGCACTTGCCACTTAGTACCATCTTTGAAAAGCCTTGGTACAATAATGATTTATCTTGCTTAACAGGGGGAAAATAATTCCTAGTACGTAGCTGTTAACACTTCTCATAAACTCCTAAAATAATCTTTTTTTGCTCAGTGACACAAGAAATCTTCACAGGTTTTCACACAAAATCTCTAAGCAGCTATCCAAGATCTGCAGGTTTTTTCCTCCAGCGTTCTTCCTCCTTCTGTTTGCTATTCCACTTGGCTTTGCTCTTATGTGTTAATACGAGGTGCCATTCTAAAATGAAAAGTTTAATCAAAAGCATATAAATTTGCTGATGTGAAGGTATATCAAACAAAACGGGAGCTAGAGCAGGCTTTGAAGAAAACCCACAACATTCAGTAGTACCTCAAGCATATACTGCACTGGAGGATGTGCATGCTTCATTATTGTGTTTCAGAAACAAATTCTGCATATCCTGACAAAACAAGAGAATAAAAGTGTGGGAAAAAAAAAAAAAAGAAAAGAAAAGAAAAGAAAAAAGAACAAGAGAGTAATAACTGCTTGTTTCCTGATCTGACCTGGTTCTTGCATGGTACTGTCTCTCCATCTACTCCTGGGCACCTGCTGCTCTGGGAGGGGTTATTTGCTCAGGTGCAGTGGTGTGTGAGCACAGGGAGCCAGCTCAGGCCACAAGACACTGTCACTTTTTTTTCACGTGGATTTATTCCCTACCCAGTGAACCTTCTGACAATTAGAAATATTAGAATACTTGAATATTAACTTCTGATAAAGGCTGTTCAAATGCAGCTTTACTGTTTCTGGACAATAGCTTCAAGTATTTATGCCACACAATACCTGACCTAATAAGTATGGCCAGATCTATGTTGCTTCTGTGGAGTCATACCTGGCTTTACATCATGGCTGTACTCATATTTGACTGTACCTACTGAAGTCTCAAACCAAGGTTTCCTTCCTTCCACACACCAGACCTTGTGTGTGATCTTATGTGTGTATGGCACAAGGGAAGGAGGAGAAACTGGTGATTGCCAGCAGCCAGCATAGTTAATAGAAACCTTATCTCCTGATTTGCAGAGCAGCATAGCAGTCTTTTGACACTGCTCTCTCATCTTCAAAGGAAAGTGTTGGAAAGACAACTTCTACCCATTCATTTTAATACATTTTAACCTTGTGCCTTACTTTGCCACACTTATTTAAACTTATACCACAAGCCCTCCTATTGATGTTATTAAATTGTCAGCATATAGTGATTAGGCAACTTTGAAGATCCTGCCTGAAAAAAGATGGAGCAATTTTGTCTGTATAAATTTTATCATCTCATACAGATAAAAAACCTCTTCAAATACATGCCCAATAGAACAGGTATTGTAAGACATTATGTGGGCAATTATGTTAATTTTTTATTATTATTGTTGCCTTTTCCTATTCCTGTTGCATATTTAGACAGACAAATAATTTCCCCCTTAATAAATATCAAATAATCTTCATGTTAATAGATCTCTAAAACAGAGGCTCTCACAATATAAGAAGCATTGAAAACAATACATGACTGTGTTTTGGCTCACAACAGAAGTGATTATCTAGATATCACAAAGAGTGGCTGCAAAACATCAGGCCTTGCTAGGGTGCAGAGTGATGTGTGGGAGCATATCGGACAACATGGGAAAAGTGTTTACATAAGATATATGTATAGCAGTATATAACCACATGATGGTTTTGGTAAGTCTCCTCCATCTTCTATTGTTTACAGTTCTCCATTGCTGAATCATCTTTCTCATCAGATTGCAATACTTCTGAGACAGGGTTTGTGTCTAGCAATCTGTCTCCGAGGCATCTAGGATACTAGAGGGTTGTCGTAAGTACATAATTTTAATCCTTTCTTCTCTCTAGTCATATCCTCATCTCTGTTTATTAACTAACTGCCACTCTTCAGAAATCCTGGTCTTGAAGATTTCCCACTTCCCTGTTTCTCTGTGGTGTTATACGCTGCCTTCAATTCAAGCAACTAAATTAAGTCAATGGCACCCAGCTTCTCTCTCTAGGCTTTCACCTGCTGCTTCAAGGCAGAAAAAAGAGCAGTTCTCCCCAGACTGCAGCTGTGGGCTAATTATCTCTGGTCTGTCAGCAGAAAATTTAAAGAAATACACGCTTTTACTCTTTTTTTCTTTTCTTTCAAGTAAACCACAGGCCAAGTGTTCGCTATTTAATTTTCAATTTAACCCCACTGACTTCAGAGTCTGTGCATAATAGTTGAATTTAGTTGGGTAGCTTATGATTCACTTAGTTTTTCTCCCCAGGCACTAGATGGGGATTTCATGCACCACATTTGGGTCTCTGGATTCCACTACAGAAGTCAGACATCTAAAATTTAGGTTTGAACATTGCCATGCCTACAACTCTTTCTGCATCTGGGGCACGGAGACCTACATCAGCTGTGCCTAAGGCTGCTTTTCCCTCCCACACCCCTTCAGACTGAGGTTTCCTGCCCCACCTTAGCAAATAAGAAGATGAAGGGCATTAAAGACACAGAGTTTCTCTTTTCCTCTTTCAGATTATAAATGTTTATGTTTTAGGGGTAATTCAGCCTCATTTGAAGGGATACAGAATTTTCGTAAAAGAAGGAGTTTGATAAAAACTCTATATGCATTAGCAAGACAAGAAGTTTATTATTCCCCTTCACAGCAGCAGGAAGGAATTAAAAAAAAAACAACAATGTTCAATGGGTGACAGGTTCCTTTGGTGACCCACTTAAATATGAAACAATAAAGTGACCCAAAGTTTACACCTGTACTATTTGAACACTACTAAAAGAAGCATACAGACCAATGCTGAATTCTCTCTTGACCTAGCTGCAATTTTATTTGTGTTGCCATGGGAAATGCACTGCTCATTAATTAGTTTACTCATCCTTAATATTTTTTTGCATTAGCTTGTAAATAGATATTTCTAGGTTAAATCAATCATTTGTCAAGTATCTGATGGATCGGTCATGTCCTTGTCTGAGAAAATGGTTAATGCTGCATTAAACAGCTAAAAATTGTCATCTCTGCTAATGGAAGAGAGATAGGAATCTGTCCAAATCTCGTGGAACTAATTCTAAAATAACAAGACAAGCTAGGGAGACTTTCATACACTTCTCTTCCACCTTGTAGTGGAGAACTGAAAGCAGTCGTAGACACCTAAGCTACTGAAGCCTGTGGAAAAGACATATGGCATAGGATACATTATGTGATTGCCTGGATGCAGAATACTGAAGACATCTGAAAATGTCATCTGTGAATCTTGACTGTTGGTGGGAACATCTCTCACCCAGAGCTAAGCTTTTTGAAGTGCAAGGCCTCAGCTGTTTCCTCAGCACTTCCTGCTGACATACTTGTCTTTGATGCCAGCACCAGCTCTGCCTCTTTTAGGATAAAGTATGTGTCTTTAACGTGAGGATAGATTTTATTTATTGGACCTTAAACAATATTTTTTTCTCTTGCTCTGTTTTTCCAACTGTTTGTAATGTCATTTGGTTTAATAAATTCAGGGTTAAAATAAAGTCCCCCAAATGCTCCAGAGGGATGGTATTTTCTTCAGTTATTGGACACTTTACAAAATTGTCCCTGCTGCCTGACTGTTCAGTATAAGCCAGCTCATTCTGGCTCCTAGAGGTAGAAAATGCACAAGTTGAATTCATAAGATATGTTTACATCTGTCTTCCTTTCTGCCTTTACTCTTGTTGAGAAAAAGAAGGCTATTTATTTCCTATGACTTATTTTCCACCATTGAAATTTTAAGCCCTTTGTAGTTATATGAATCTCAGGGTATCTAAACCCATAGTGCTGAAGGGGTTAAGCAGGATTTTAAGTGGAGAAAATATGTGTTTGGACTTGCTGAAGCTTTTAAAATGCCATCTAAAAATCAGCATATAGAAGTCAGCAGTGGCTCAGCCACTGAACATAGAAAGTACTTTGAAAAGAGCACTTTATTGTTCAAGTACTCTAAAAGTGTATTTTTAAACATCCGGAGCTCCAAAAGCTGTACAGCTGAGACTGTTATGGGAGGAGGCAAGGGATGGCAAGCAGCCGTGGGATCAACAACATAACACCTGGTTTCTGACCTAAAGTGGCTAAGAAACTGAAGATCTCATCATTGGCAGCCACAGCTCCCCTGCAACATGATCTCTTCTCTGATATATTTGTCTAATGCTCGTTTTAGGCCTCCTGTAGGCCTTTTTTTCACACCAGGAAAAAAATCCCTCTGAGTTCTTTCTTTCCTTGTAGAAACTGGCAGAGAGATGAAAAACAAAGTATGAAAGACAGTAAATGGATCTCGGAGGGGGGAGCTCCTTTCCCCTTATAATGACCAGCCAGCATGCCTGTTGCTCCAGTGCAGAAATTCAAGTTTTATCTTTAAAACCATCAGGCAACTCCTAGACTTCATGAATTCCCTAATTTTTCCTCCATTTCCACATTATAGCATTCATTCTTCCTGCTACAGGGGTCTAACCACATAAAACGTTTCTTAGTATGCCAGAAAGATTGCTTACAAGCACCGTTTATTTGTTCCAGTCCTACACGCTTCCGTACATTTTTTGGCATAGACACGCACAAAGTCAGTGGGAATTATGCCTGCGTACACGAGAGCTGAATA
Source organism: Scolopax mira (assembly GCA_004320125.1). Taxonomy (NCBI): domain Eukaryota; kingdom Metazoa; phylum Chordata; class Aves; order Charadriiformes; family Scolopacidae; genus Scolopax; species Scolopax mira. The sequence continues at coordinate 121,638 of BJBW01005404.1, read as the reverse complement.
TGGCCCTAGATTTACTGTGTCATCCAGTATCTGTAACACAATAGCATTTGTCAAAGCGCCAGCGTGAAGTGCAAGTAGATTTCAAACAGCTGTAGTGCTGCCATATGCTGCCCTTTGGTTAAGCCATGACTTAAAGTTCAGCTTCCCATTTAGAGCAAAAATTGACAGATTCATCTTTTTGGGATCTTCAGAAGCAGTCGGGCTCTTTGTTGTGCATTTCCTTCTATAAATCCTTCCGATGGGCACTGCTGACATCTCCCCTTCACATTGGACCCAGCAGATACCTTAATTTCTGAAACAAAAACTGAACTTCTGATGGAGTTCACTGTCCACCAGTAATGAAGTGTGTGGGATCTTAGCCCAAGCCAAAAGCTCAAAGGAAGCTTACAAACAGGCATACTGCCAGTAAGACATGATCTCCCACTTAGGACGTGTGCTGAATTGGGACGGTGTAAGGATCAGAGCCCTCAGACAAAATTTAGGCTGTGTAGATGGGCTTGCAGTCCCTTCTGCAACAGAAGCCACGCCCTCCTTATTAAAGGGGAATTCCCTAAATGGCAGGTTTTGGGCTATGCTAGATCCACTGCTCTTATTGAACAGCAAAAGGAAAATGCCACTGCACATAACTGGTGAGGCTGGATGAGGAGGGTTAGAGCCCAACTGCCTAGACCACTGGTTTGTGAATTTTAGTACATTAGAGGCCCTTCTGAGCAGCTGCTGTTCAGCTACCAAAAGTGATAAACCTTCAACAGGAAAGAACAACAAATTCAAAATACCTGGCAAGGTACAAACCTGAAATCATATATCCCTGTGTCTGCTCTGAGTCACACTGGCCATGTATTTAAATGCAGGACTCCTACCTACCTTCTCACCCCTGGTGAATGACCTAAACTGGAAGGCAAATGCATGTTTTAAGAGACAATGGAGTTGGTGACAGTCTGGTTGCTATCAAGGGGCCCTTAATATGTAGGAAAGGACCCAGCCTTTGCTCAAAGTGTGGTCTGTCTACAAAGGATGGATTGAGAAATAAGGCAAATTGCTAGCACTGGAGTGATTTATGTCATTAGTAAGCAAAAAGAAAAAAAATTATTCAGGCCTATTTGAAAAAAACATTTTATGCAGCTGGTTGGAAGATGCAATGATGGAGTATTCAGAGAAATATTTCCAGTTAATGTATTACAAAGGAAACATCCTGATTTTGCTGTAGAGCATCTTAAGAGGTAAAAACCTCTTAAGCTTTGTTACTGCAGCCAAAAATATAATCCTCTCTTTCTGGGTAGGATGCCTAAGAGATGCTGAGCAGTTTCAAATCCTACTACTGTTAGTGCAAGCTTAAAGTGCTTATCACCATCCAAGATGTTTTACAGGAGCATTTTCCCACAATGCTGTGGACACAATAATTGGCCATGATGGCATCCAAACTGTTTCATTTGCAGTTCCTCATCAGCTCTTCTAACATCACACTATAGGAAAAAGCCATGCAATCTCAACTAGCCAACTATATCTATTCCCCTTTTCTTTGTTTTTAAAGGATAAAGCAGAACTAAAGGAGAGTTCAAAGTACAGTGAAAAAAATTGTTTGGGGATGGAATATTCACTAAATGGAAATAGACTGAGGAGAAGGGGTATCATAAGAATGAGATGAATTAATTTTTTTTTTTTTTAATGTAGAAATATGCCAAGAAGTGATAGAAATTAGCAGTTCTCCGTCTCAGAAGAAACGAATAGGGTTTCAAAGGTGGAAAGCTAAAAATTGATCAAAGAAAACACTGGTTTATATGGTGTGTGACTGAACTATAAAACTCACCTCCACAGAATGCCACTCAGGCCTAGAATTGAGGAAGATTAAAAAAATCAGAATTTTAACACTGATTAAGAGTGCTCAGAGATATGATTTTCACTGTTTTTTAAAGAAAAGAACTTGGTTTATGTTTATCTTAAAACAGCTGGCAACAGGTAGGATTTTTGCAAAAGGCATTATTTCTAAGAGACTTGGAAATGTTATTAAATGGGTCATATATTTCGCAGTGATTTAATTCCCACCTGTCAATTGGTTAGTAATTAGGGGCTAAATTCTTCAGGGCACTGAAATCCATCACCTGCATCAATGAAAAACTCCACTTCAAGTTTCAGAAAGCACATTAGGGTCAAACATTATTCTAGGAGACGGCAGTAATGTTAAGTGGTAATAAATACCAAGTAATAAATAGTGTAAGCCTTCCAGGACCTCCTTCCACAACCCAGAAACAGCATCTCCTGAGAAGCCGGTGCCTACCTCCAGGTCTGCAGAAGATGCTGCTGTGATAGTTGCAGCTTTTTTTCCCTGCCTTTGTAATTGTCACCACCCATGCAACTTCCAAGGGTTTCACTAAGCCTGATCCTTCTCTTTGTTTCTTGCAAAGCATGGCTGGTGGAGAGCTCGGCAGCGGTACAGCAGATGAGCTAAGGCATGCCAAAAACCCTGGATCAGCCCCCACGTGCCTTCTTTGCACCATCAGCCCACTTCCAAGAAATCTGCTGATTTCCAAACGGTTGCTGTCACAGCCTTGTGCAGAAAACTGGATGACTGAGCACCATTGCTCGGAGCTTCAGCCCTGCATTTATCAGGGGCTTGGTGCCCTGGAGAGGGCTGTACGAAACTCCCATCTTGTGCAACACAGAGCAGCTCTTCCCTTTAAGAGGGAATGATCGAAGCGCTGTGGATTGAGGCCTCGCCACCTCCTCCCCACCCCCCTGCAAAAGCCTGAACAGCCCAGGGTAACCCCTCACTGCTGGTGACTGAAGAGAGAAAATAGAGTCAGCCCTTCTAACTTTTTGCGAGCAGGATTGAGGCCTCTCTGGACTGAGGTGTAATGGTGTTTCGTTCCTCGTTGGAGTAACGTGACAAAAGTAAAATATGACAGTAAGGTATTTCTCAGAAAAACTCGTGCAAAAATAAGTCTGTTGAGTCTCATCTGCATGTTCGTAGGCCTTGTTCTATTAATGGTGTGTTGAGTAAAGGGATGCTGTGGAAACGTTGCAAGTAGCCAGCTGCACAGAAAAACAAAAGTGTTGTATAACTTGATAAATATAGTTCTGATGCTATCTTTGAAATATTTAGGCTGGGTGAAAAATCCAAAGGAAAACGTCTGCTGTTTTAAAACACAGCACTAGAAGGGGGTGGAGGGGAGCTAGCAAGAGGGATTTATGTTTCTTCTGCAGGAACAACGTCTTAGTATAAATCCCTTGTATTGTGTGTAATCACGTAGGTTACACCTACTGGTGGCCAAAGCATCCAGACTTTAGTTTTATCACTGCTCGTCATAAGAGACTGAAAGGACAAAGCTACATATATAAGCCCCAAGCTGGCTGCCACCAGGCTGGTGCACCAACAGTAAAAGCAGCAGCAATTTCTTCTTAGTATTGAGCTGACTTAAGGAAACAAAACGAAATCAAACCAAATATTGGTTATTGCCAAAACTAATCCATTTGAGTGGCACACCAATCACTTCCTTAATTCTGTTCAAATGATGTCTTCCAAAGTGAAGTACTTAGACTTTTCTGAAAAGATATTTTAATAGATATTTTTTAATTACAAGAAAAAAAGCAAAATAATCTGACAATTTTTTATCTTAGTATATTGATAAATGGAACTGTACAACCAACTGGATTGAAATGAGGTATATTTAAATTGTGTTTAGGAATTTTACTGCATGCTATTGTCCTTCAGATGCAATTGAATAAATACAAAAGGAAGAGATAAAGCAGCATAAAAATTCAAACTAAAGCTGATTGGAAAATAAGGGGCTTAGAAGAAAACTTACTCTTGGTACAAGGATTGTTCCTGTTTGTTTTTTTTTTCATGAAAAAGTTGCCACCAGCTGAAATCCAGAGCCAGTCATATAAAAGGAAGAAAGCCTAGGGCAACATTTGAAAAGAAACTTTCATGATGAGCAACAAAAGCTTTGTCCAGAACTGAAACCTTATCTGGGAAGATACGAAGCCCCAGAAAGGGCTTTGAGACTGACAGGGCTGGCGTTCTCAGCAGGTGATCAGGGCATGGCATCAGGCTATGTGATAAACAGACTGAGAGAAAGCAGCCATCAATTTCTCAATAATGGAAACTCGAGAGAAGAGCTCCAGATGCAGCAGTATGTATATCTACAGCTTGAACACTGTTTTGAGGCCTGGAAAATTCACATGTGCTTTGTTGGCTATGTACAAAAAGAAATCATAGCACTTAACAAAGAAGAGGCAGCACATGCAACAGTTTTTAACCTTTGCATCATCATTTGGGGTTCCCTAAATCTTAAGATTTTTCAGAGTTCTTTTGCATCTTCTTCTGCCTTCTGGCCTCACATCCTCCAGTATTCCCCATGATGATGAAGGCTAAAATGCTATTGTTTCTGAGTAATTACTAAATTGCTCATGTGATCATATACATTCAATAGCTGAGTTTGAAGAGGTCCAAAATTTTGCAAATTATGAGATTTAGAAACACTGGGAACGTGGCATGTGGGGATGAACAGATAATGTGATATCAGGACAGCTGACCTGCTGGTTATGCATATGGAATAGAATTTAATGAAGGAGCAGGAAGGAATGAGTTTAAATATTAAAAGAGAGGGCAAAAAGACACATTAAAATGTGAACAATTTTTATTATATATTTGCTAGTAATTCAAGCTACTTTCAATGATCAGATACAGCAAAATGCTGAAGATATTTAATAAAATAAAAATTACAATTTTTTATGGCATTTCATTGCAGTCTCTTATAAAAGCTTGTCATTGTTGGTATGTTTTGAATACAGTCTTCATAATATTCAGGACAACATTTATAATAAAACACTTTCTCATTGCTAAGAGGTATAATAAAATTTGTATGAGTATTGCTTATGCATGTGCAATTTTGAACTGCAATAAGTAGGATCAGATATCAAACTGAACTATGTTAATTTATATCCACTGAAGGTCTGATCTAGAAGCATCCATTTTCCCACCCTCAGTGGATTCCCCATATTATTAAATTAATTGCACTTCTTCAGCAGCCTAAGCACAAGGCTCTGTCAATGCACTTATGAAGACACAAGTCCTATTCCAGAGGTTATGACAACTATGCACAGGGTTCTCTGCTGTATAGACTTTTAATAGTCCTACAGTTATTCAATTCTTGCATATATTTAATCTTTTTTTCACAGTATCCCAGCTTGCAGAAAACACTGTATCCTGACCTCGGTTCTTCATCCCATGTAGACTCTCTCTCATCTCAGTGCATAGCCAAACAACCTGGCCTGATCTCCTCACCTGCTTGAAACAACAGCCAACACTTATCAAATACTACACTTATTTGCCTTTCATATCAACATTTTTCTTCTCCTTGCAACAGAAAATTGTACCTGTTTTCCACCAAAGCCTGTACCAGAGCTGTAAAGACCTTGTCTCTCTGACTTCCTTCACAGCTGGGCCTGTCATCTAGGTCTGGTTTCTTCCTGGGATTTTGTCATTACAAATGTTCCCTAAGCCTTCCCCTCAGGAAGTCACTGCCCTTTCACACAACCTTCCCTCTCCTCTCTCTGCTCCATATGTTTTTTCTCCAGAAACAGCTGTCTGCGGCTCCCCCTCCTCATCCTCACCTTGGGAAACAGGTTCTTGCCCCTGTTTCCCAAGAGTCACCAGGTCCCGTTTGCCAGCATTTCACCCATCATTGGCAGATCCAGGCACGGGCAAGGATATCATCTGCACGTTACTTCCAATAGGAAGTCCAGTTCCACCATCAGCACAATGATTTTATCTGTAGAGTGACTCTTATGGATTGCATTATGCTTTAATTAAGCCTCAAAGTATTTCTGTGAATCATGTGAAAGACGCATATTATTTTATTTCACAGATGAAATAGAATTCAACTCAGTCAGCTGAATCCAGCACCATTCAGATTATGAATATGAGTATATCCTCCAACACTCATCTTTTTCGAAAACAAATATTACTTGATTTCTGATCTGATGCTTTATGTAATGACATGCCAACTGTATAATGAGTGTGTTTGGTGTTTGCTATCCCTGGGCTTTTTCCGGACCAAAATTTCTGTTGTGACTATGAAAATTGAAAATGTCTCTTAGAAAGACTGAGTTTTCATTTTTCTTTATTTTGCTAACCACTACATAATTTTAAGCTTTTCTGCAAAAAGAAAATTTACAGTGCCCGTAGAATCAAAACAAGCGTGATGCTGACCAAGTGAGCATTTGATCAATGCATCACAATAGAGCTAAAGAGAAAGGCTGAAGAAAGAGGTACAGTGTTTTAAACACAGGCAGTAACATTGTTATGCTTACTTTGTGAGGCACTATTTTATGTAACAGATCCGTATTCCACTCTAGATGGATAACAACTGTGAATTATAATTTTATTTTCCACTTAGTGGAGCCTATTGACTTGGACTTAGTTCTTGCCAGGGAACCAGTTTTGTAATAAAGGCAGTAAATTCTGATTTTGTGCTTGTTTGATAATTAATAGTGCAGTGTCAGCAGCAGTACAAAATGCAAGTATGATTATTTTTTTCCTCTACAAGTTATATAAGATGGGTTATAAGTCAATGACTTTATGCTGAGTGTCTAAGGCACATATCATTTACTAAAATGAGTCTAGCAAACTCTGTGGAGGTTCGTTACGTTTGTGGAGGTATGTGTGCAAGGCCCTCCTGTTAACACAGCATCCCTGTACCCAAGCTCAACCACACAGATACAGTTACACTGGCAATCATTTTTCCCCCCAAGTGGAGACATTGTTTATAGCAAGACTGCTTTTCCCTAATTGCTAAAACAGTGACAAAAATAGGTGTGTGTGGGAGTTAGTATGCATGCTATTTATAAATAGAATATATTTGCAATTATAGAATAAAATATGTTCATCATAGATGGAAAAAAGAGGTACAGAAATGAAAATGCCATGTAAACTTGACACTATTGAATAATTTTTCTTATCACTGTGTCCCAGTATTTACCAAGGCCTAAAATAAAAACAATAGCCTTAGCCTTAACTAAGGTAGTCACGGCTCTAACAGACGGCCTTATCAGACAAGCTTTTGGAGTAGACCAGACCTGAGCACCTCACAGCCATTAATGATGTGGAGACCCTAGTGACAAGCCACCAAGAAGAGCAAGTGAAATTCCCTGTGAAGTCTCTCCAGCATGTGCCTCTGAGTATGCAGGACGACCTCCTTTGATGTGACTTATAGCTGTAAATGCCCAAGTGATTTACTGAGCAGTCAGAGGATGCTCACATGCTCTATAATGAGGACTTTAGCTTCTGCTGGACCAAGTAACTCTCCCAAGGACGTGTCTGTAGCAGAGTCAGGAGGTGAACTGAAGTGCTACTGTGTGACTTTCCCTCTAAGGTCAACTTCCAGCAGACTCTGTAAACTGGACCTATAAATTGAGCTCTGTTAGCAAGAAGCCATGCTGGCGCAACTGTTCCACGGTGTCTAGGACTTTCTGCATGTCTGGTTTTAGAATACTTGTGCCATTACAACACATATAGTGCCTTTGCCATAAAATAATTTTTTCCCTGGTTATTCAGAGAAATAAAAAATAATTTGACAAATGGGAATTGCATGACCAATACTATGAATAACTAGCTGCCTTTCTTCAGTGAAAATTCTATGACAAATTGGCATCTGTTGTTAAAGTGACAAATGCTTCTTTCCCCTCTGTAGATCTTCCCACCTGTTACTCCATGGATGATCACACCATTTATGCACTGCTAACAAACTGAAAGGTGCTTCACTTTCAGGGTTACTGGGCTTTGTCAAAAAAATGAAGGTATTGTTCATTAAATGAATCATTTGTCCTATTAAAAATCAGCACTGCAACTACAGATCTTGTATTAGACTTGTGTCGCTTGCACATGTTGGTCTTCATCTCCCTTAACTTAAGGTGCAGTGCAGCAGGGACGGGATGATGCACAGGCCCACTGAAAGAACCATGCAGAGATGTTTTGATTTTGCAGCATTTTTAATCTTTCCCATTCTCCCAAGGCCTCCCATCTCCTGTCCCTTCTTGCTCAGGTCCACCCCCCCAGCCTTGCAGCTGCCCATCCTCAGGAGCAGCAGTGACAGCAACAGCACCCAGGCTTTTGGTATACTCTACTCACAGTACAAACCCACTCCACAATGTCTGGGAGTGTGGGTAACCACAATTTGTGTGGTTACCATCTCACTTCCCAAATCATCCAGAGAACCTGGCTACAGCACCCAACTGCAGCTCACTGCCTTCCAAAGGCATAAGACTCTCCTGTATTTTTTAAAATCTGGCAACACAGGTAAGATAAAGTCTGGGAAGAAGCAAGTTATCAGAAGTCAGTGTATGATAAGGAGCTTTCTTTCCTATAAACCACTAGCAATCTGGGTAGAGAGATGAGGGAGACGAGAGAGAGGGAGGGAGGGGCAGAGGGAAGCGGGCTTGGTGGCTTTCTTATTTATTCTCATATTTTAAAAAAGAAAAAAATGGCAAAACAAAAGAAGAAAGTACTTAGAAGGCAAGGTTTCCATAGGAAAAAAATATTTTATTTTTTTAAGAACAAATTCAGTTTGAAACAGACGTGGAATGTGATTTTCATAATTTTCATTTTCTGGGAACTAATTGCAATGTGGAACTAAAGCAGATTTCAAACTTATGACCGGCTAGTTTTAAAACAGAACAAAACAAACAAATAAACAAACAAAAACCCAAAAACAAACCAACCAAAAAAAAAAACAACAAAAAGAGAAAGAAGAAATTATTTATAACTCAAGCATAATACTGTATTACTTACAAACTGGACAAAGAAATTCTTAAATAAATATTCATGGTACACAATTTCAGCACAAATATGCGGCATTTTGGCAACCTTTTATACCATTTTTTTCCTCAGTACAGTGCAAAGGGGAATGACACTGCCTTTAAACAAGCTGTAGCTAAATACATTGCAAAATTCAAATTTTATACAAAACATCTTGCTTGGACTTTATAAAAAACCAACATTGCTCTATATACACAATCTGGTTAAGAAAAGCCATTTTTGTCTTGTTTCCATGTGGGTTTTTTTGTTTTTTAATATTTAAAAAGGTCAATAAGGCTACTGTAACACCCCAAATCCATATACAGTAAATCTGAACCTATTTACAGCATCTTCACTTAGACATGATGGTGCAACTTCCAAGTCGGGTGACTAGGGATGATCATACAAGCAAGGCATTTACAGTAACTTTTCAAAGCTGGACCAACGTCAAATAAAGGAACAGTTGGTAGATTGTCATAATTCTGCACCAGACACAAAACAGACGCACAGTACATTATTTTTTTAAAAAAAATTGGTTGCAGGTTGCTCTTGAGAAATTTGTCTGATTTTTTTTTTTTTTTCACAGTTTAGTACATAACTAGAATGTAGCCAACTGATGAAGCATAGATTTGATTCAAAAAAAATCAGGATCAGTAAGCTCATCTTTTCCCTTCCTCCCCCTCCCCCAAAATAAAATCTTAATGACTTACAAGAGAACCTTGTATGGATGGATTCACAGAAAGGAAGGGTTGTTGAAAAGAATTACATATGTACTGTAGTTAGTCACCATGGTAACCTTCCACAGAACCATGGGTTGGGATTTTTTAATTTTGTTTCTCTCTTTTGGACCAACATCCCAACATCATTTTCAGGTTCAGGAAACAGAGAGAGATCATTTCTATGATGGATTTTTTTCTTTTTTTTTTTTTCCTCGCAGGTGCTCACCAGAGGTCTGAGAACCCCAAAATGCTGTTGCTACATTTTCTTTCCAAATCAGAAAGCAAAGTGTTACCATAGTAACATGACTATGTTAGAAATGTCTATTTGCATAGCACATATAAAAGTAGAGTTTTTTTCCTCCCCAGGGTGGGGAGCTTTAGGAGAATAGCCATGTTAAAGAAAAAACTGAACCCCCCCATTTATAAACCTCAACCAAATCTACAGAACACATCAGCCTATAAGGCAAGGGAAAACAAAACACAGAAAATAAATGCCGGCACACCTTGTCATTGTTAAATGTGTGATGCAGTAACACTGATTTAATGATATTTTGGGCCTTATATTTCCTAGTTTTCTCTTATGAGATACTATGGATATATATTTTTTTTAATATGCTCCCATTATTTTTGGATGTCTGATGTTTTTCCCAGAAGTAGTTTCTTTTTTTAAAAAAATGTGTGTGTATATATGCATATATAAACATATATGTGTGTGTATATACATACATACACACACATATATATGTAAAATGTCAACAAGTTAAGACTATTTAATTGCCGCAAATGAATTTCACATCTTCTGGTGTAGATTCTGTGCAATCTGAAAATATATATTAGTAAAAAAAGGAAACCAAAACAAAAAAAAAAGTAAGAAAGAACGAATGAAAGAAAAACTCTCACTTTATATCCCTTGTGTTCTATACACCTATTATAAATAAGACATATCTTCCTTCTCCATCTCAGTGTCATAATTTATTTTATTCTTACGAACTGCAAGAGGTTTTCCATATGTGCTTTAACTTTGCAACAGAGCACCAATGAGCTGCGTGTCAGTCACAGCACCGACACTCGCTGTGCAGGGACAGCACTACAATAAACCAAAGTGTCAAAAGGCTCAGGCAGAAAGAAATTCGGTTTTACTTTTAGAGATGAGAAAGGTCTTTTTCACAACTTTACCAGTGATAGAGTTACAGCTCATTTGACCCACTGGCTTATAATCATCGTGGTCAGATTTGGCTCTCTGCTATTTTCTTAAATGCTTTCCCTGTGTTTAGTATAATGTGACAGTATAGCAGCTCAGTCTGCTTAAAAGTCATCCAAAGCAGACTACATTTTCTCTACAGCTTCAAAGCTGTATATTTTATTGCCAGTACCACAACAGCCCTGCCCTAATATATCCTCAGCGGCCTGCCATTGTCTTGTCCTTTCCAAGCTTGTTCACTTACTAACAATACCCCTTTGTTCTACTGTATTGAAGGTACTATTATTTTTTTCTGCACACTGGTATTTGATAACCATGAATTCCTTCAAACGCAGCCCTAATCCACTGCGCGTGTTATTATGTCTCCTACTTGCCTCTTAAAACTTAGCGTACCAAAGTGCTGTGCTACCTAAATGTGTGTGGTTTTTGTTTTTTTTTTTTTTTGCTTCCCAGCTTCTATTTTTTTGAGGCAGCAGTATTCAATCGCAACTGCAGTCAGCCCTTCCCTACAACACCCAGTCCTGCTCTTGACTTGTTGACAGCCTAACTTTTTGGCTGGAAGGCTCCTTACTATCAAACACAATTTCTATAAATGCATTACCCATTCAAGTGAGGCTGCTGTAGCAGATGGATGGAGCGTGGATCTCCAAACATTAATGTTCCATTAGTGATTCAGGAGGTGGAGTGAAAGGAAATTTTATGTGAAGGATGGCAGAGCCTCGGATAACAGAAACAAATGGAACAGTGACGGACTAAAAGCAAAGAGAACTTTAACAAGTCTTACTTAGACACCAAGGCCTGTGTGACAAATCCAGTACGCACTGAGAGAGACACACAAAAGTCAGAAGATTGCATTTCAAGCTTGATATATCCTAGAGCACCTTCCCAGGGTGCCTAGGGCTATTAACATCCATGGATCACTCCATCTTCCCTTGGCTTTTGTACATGCCTGAACGCCTGCAGCACATGGCTTTGAGGATGATGAATGTAACAAGAGTACAGCAATCAGAATGGGCATCTTCTACATAAAAGTCTTCCAGCTTTTAGTGAATACTTTATTCACCGAGATAGGAATTCTACAGACTAGGTAAGCTGTCCAGCTCGCGTCGGCTCCCAGAGAAAGAGCTGTCACCTTCTCCCCACCTGTGCTTGAGTCAATGCTAGCGCACAAGGCGTCATCACAAACCCCAACAGAAAGCATTTGACCAGTGAGTTTCCTCTCCGACTCAACTGTACCACAGAGTTGGTTGTGTGTTTCTCAGACCTTGTAATAAATGTTTGCTGGACTCTGAGGAGGCATCTCTTGAACTATGTACACCGGATGTCCATAGTCACCGCTGACCTTTTCATAGTGGGGACAAAAGACACTGTCTGCAGTCCTTAGAGGAATGATAATGTCACTGGGCTCAGAACCATTGTTGTTGCCACTGCGTTTTGGGGTGGCTAATGTACTAAGTGAGAGAGTTGTCGTGTGTTGCGGGGAATGCTTCCTGTGTCTTCTCCGGTACTTCAACAAAAGAACCACCAAAGTGATGATGATGACGATGAAAATGATGCACCCTGATGCAATCCCTGCAAATAAGGCCACCTCTGAACCCAGTATACTGGAATGCCCAGCCTTACTGCCATCTGTGCTAGATCCTGGAAAGAATGGAAATACAACAGACAAAAGTTATTGCCATCCTGCGACCTGTTTGCGCTGCTTAAAAATGTGTAGAGTAAGCAAGACTGCAAGAATTAACTGACAGCTAAACTTTGACAAACCAATTACCCTGTTAGATAGCTAAATGCAAACAGCCGAAGTCAGCAATCAATATTAAACAAGACTTTGTGTCTGTTGGTCTCACTTTTGTGCTGCTCCCAAACCACCCTGTTTCATACATCATCATCCATCAGCGGCAAGGACTGGCACTGACAAGGCAGCCTTTGATGCCGACCGCATCTTTTAACAGATGCTGGCCAGCCCTAGGCAGCAGAGAGGGGTGGGATAGGACAGCGAGGGGAAAATAACACAGGGAAACGACAGTTCTCAGGACACCTGGTGCTGTTCAGTGTCACACTGTTCTTCTGCTATTTTATCTTTCGCATATTGATTTAAGTTAAACAGCCCTTAGAGCCTCTTTACGTGAACTCCTCTTGCTTGCAGATGAAACAAAGGAGCTAGAGGCAGTGCAAGAAGTAGGAAAAATGGCTATGGCATATATCTGTTTGTATTAACTTGCATTTACTTAAAAGAAAACAACACCATGTATATGGTGACCAGGAAAAGCTCGTGTGCTGAACAGCCTGTTGAATATTTGGTGCCACCACTGAGTCATATGAATTGTCACAAAATTTAAATGAGCGCTCACTTGATACTTTCTCACTTGAAAATTTGAACTGACTTCCTTCTCTTGATGCTTCACTCACAGGTTGAAGTGTGTTGCAGATGCTGTGTCCACCTAACTTTGATCTTTCCCTGATGGAACCTCCATAGGAAATGGCTGAAGTTTGCCCAGCAACTGCCATATCAAAGATTCATTAGCCAAAGCTAGTAAGGAAAACTTGCAGCTATTTTCGGTAACCCCAGAAGCAACTGTCAGCAAGTTTTGCTTTGTAGCATTCCCAGTTCAACAAATTTTTTTCCCCAAGACCTTGGGTCTTAATAGTTATTTTTTTTTTGTTCAACTAATGTCTCAAATGAATCCTGAAGACATTTGTTTGGAACTATCTGTTTAGATAATTATTTAAAAAATACACGAATCTTTAAATTTAGTGAAAGACCAGCCATTCATGTGTAGACTTTATATGGTCAGTTAGAAGATCAGGGCATTAATTATAGATGTCTTGAAATAAACTTTATAAATGGTTGTCGAGAACCACTTGATAATGTATTATACGGGAAGAGAAAGACAGAAAGACTCGTTCATCTGCCAGAGTACTATATGTAAGGCAGCATTTACCATCGTAAAGCCGCTTAGTGAATGTTCTATCCAAAATCTTTCCTGTAAATGAGTGATATTCTCACAAGATGTAATTAACTTCTACTGCAGAGTGGAAGAAGGGAGAGAGCAGCGGTTGCCAAAACTTGCAGCTCCCAGACACTAAACAGCAGAGCATCAGAACTGGCTTTTGCTTCATCTCAGTACAAACCCATTTGTTTTTCTAGCACTTTAATGGTAAAATAAAATGTGTTTAGGGACAAAGGAGGAAGCTCCGGCAGAGCCCTGTCCCAGACATGAACCCCACTGCACCTACCTGAGTGGTCCTTCACAAAAGGGCTGGTAGTGGAACTCTTTCCATTGGTGCCAGCTTCCTGCTCGGGGCGCCTGGTGGGATCCGTGTGCCGGGGCAGCCCCGCCGAGTTAGGATCTGGGGGAGAAAAAGATGACTCATGCAGCTTCAGTGCTTGATGGTACAGAGCCTTGTAACTTGGCTCCAGGTACCTCGTGAGACAGGAATGGCTTTGAACAGAAGAATCTTTATGCAAAGGTCTGGGAGATATAAGTACGTAATTTTCCTTTATAAGAAAATGGTTATTAGGTATTTCAGAGGTTTAAATTGTGGGCCATCTGCAGAAACTATAGGGACTCCTGTAATTGGCAAGAAAAGCTTTGCAGATGACATTTCAGTTTAACTGAGGAAGTTGATTGACTACTAAACCAACTTCTACTCAAAAGAATAATTCTTTCTTTGAGCACAATAGGTTATCTATATGTGAAAAGAGACAATGAACAAAAACCTCTCTGTAATCAGAATTCATAACAAGCAAACTATAGAAATATTAGCTTCCCTCCTTTCATGTATTTTAAATAATTTTGAGCAGTAGAGTTGTGGCTTTTGTTTTTAAAATAAAAATAAAAATGATTGAAACACACTACTCCCAGGTGACCTTTCCTTCTAGGGATGTCTCCAATGAAGAGATTTTATTACATTAACCCTCCTCCTGTAGAAATCTGTCAGTAGCCGAGGAAGAGAAAATAGGCTTTGCTTTCAGACTATAAGGGAGGAATGACCACGCTAGACCAGTTGGCTCTCTGCTCTACACTGCTAAAAGAAGCCTGAAAACTAAAAGGACACTGAGACTGATCAAAGTGATTTCATGAAACAGCAGATGGTCTTTACCTTGTCCAACTTTCATGAGGATCTTCATGGTTTTTGTCTGGCACACCCCTCCCTCCTGGTTATCCAGGCCCTCCAAAGACCCATTTGATGTTGCTGATTAAAAAATAAAAGAAAATAAAAATAAATAAAAATAAATAAAAAACAGGAAATCAACAGGCAAAGTGATGTGAACATGAGTGTCTCAAAGCAGAAATCTTTCAATCTACCAGGACCTGTTCTTGTTGCTCGGGCTGACCTATGGAAAGTTGTGAAATGTTGAAAGCCAAAGGAATGAATACATTGGTAAGCCATACAATATATACAAATGGAGGAATGTGTTATCAAGGTTTCAAATTTACCTAGTAACCTTTTTTTTCTATACACAATTGACTGACTGACTTGGATGAAAACACAGCACCTTGCTAAAAGGTGATGGAGTCAGCTGAAAAGCAAGCCCTGGCAGGCTGAGAGGAGCAAAGCACTGAAAATTCACCTTTTTTTTTTTTTTCTCCCCAACAATATCTTTATAATCACCACGTTACACCTGCTTCCTCTATTACAAATCTCCTGCTGGAAGAAGTGAGCGCATACAAAAGACCCAGGTGAAAGCTGAGATTCTGCACTGATTGGAAAACCATTTAATATTTTAAAGTACAATCTCACTTTTCTCAGCATTGAGGAGCCTCGGCGGGGGTGGGGGGTGGAGGGAAATACGCTCTATTCTCATGGAAACCTTTTAGCTCGTACAAACAAACGGGTGCTTTCCCCTGCGTTTATATTGTTCTCGCTTATCTAGGCGCTGGCTGGAACCAGGCGCCCCCGCTGCCAGCTGACGCTGGAATGCGATTTGAAGGCGAAGAGCAACTCCCTTGGAGAATCCAAAACGTTGAGTCACAATCTAGGGGTGCCGCCCGACACAGCTGTTGGTTGCAAACCCCCAACAGCTGCTGGAAAACTATTTGGCCACTTCTCAGGCCCAGGCATCATGGCCACTCCGCTCCGCGCCAGGCACTGGTCACCTTGGTGTGTGCGCTTGCCTGCCCTGGACATGGTGGCAAAGCAGGTACATCCACCAACAGTGGGCTCCAGCTTCAACATTTGGGGAACCCACCGGGGAGGTTTTCCCACCCCAGTTGTTCTTGGGGTGCAGGTTTCACCATCATTTCTTGGGGCTGTTTATCCAAGGCCTGAAAGGCACCTACGAGCGGGTCCGTGCACACACGCTGGCACCGGGCCACCAGCTGGAGAAAACAAACAAAAAATGGGAGATGACGGAGCCCACTGCTTGCCATGGCTGTGGTGAACTGCTTAAGCAGCACTTTCCTGCCTCTGCCCCTCTGCTTCCAGCTCAGGATCTAATTCAATCAGGGCCTCACACTGTTCAGATCTTTGTTTTTAATTCTCACTCCTTCTCTTTTGCCTTCCTTGGGGATTTTCTTTCAAATGCAGCCTATGTATATTTCCCTTTTCTTTCACAATGTCTTCCTAGCCCCATGGCAGTGTTTTTCTTGCTCTAATCTTCTCTCTAGCCGTAAAGATATAAACCCCATACCGCTGAACCCTGCTTCCTAGCCTTTGATCTACTTCTTGTTTTTGTTCCACTTCTGCCTCTTTTGTGACTAACTCGAATTACAGCCACCATACAAACGTCCCAAATTGTGCTTTCCTTTCCTAAAATTCCCTTCTCCTCATATGTGGTCCCTCCCAGTTCCTCCTCTTGTTCCCTCCCCCTGTAAAATCATGACAATGGCTGTCCATGAAACTACATCTTTTTTTTTTTTCCAAATTGCCAAAAAGACTTTTTAAAATATAAAAGATCACTATGAGTAATTTAAGATAAAAGCCGATCTGAAATGTGCCACTGCATTGCCAAGCTCAGAAAATAATGGAGACATATAGTTTTGTTTTCTTTTGTTTTTTTCCAGAGGGAAAAAAAATCAATACTAAGAACCAGTTCTGGACATAAATCAAATGTGTCTTTGCTGAAAGTGTTTTTTATGACCTATTTGCCAATGTACCAGCACAAGGACAAGGGAAAAAAAGCAGTAAATAGAAATACCAAAGCTGAGCATCAACTGAAAGTACAACTAATAAACACTGACTTTATCTTGCGGTTTTTGTTATTCTTCGTTTGTTTTTTAATTGAGGCAACGGGGGCGCACATCTCCTTAAACACCTTCTACTTGATTTTAATTGAATAGAGTGCTTCTTCTGAACATCAATGCCTTTTTAGTCTTTAAAGACCTATCCATTTAACCCACAGAGCAGGAGACCTCAATAAAATGCAGAAGGAGTCTGACCTCAGTACAGAATAAAAAAGTAAGACAGCAAAAAAAAAAGGATGCAAAATTACTTCAAATACAGTCTCCAAACGGGAAGGCCCAGATGTACAATGAGTTTGGTTGTGCGCCTATGCGAGCGCAATCTGCCTTGCTTGCTTGCTAAAAGAATGCTTTCATAGCTTTGATGTCAGATGAATGAATTTGCAGAAGTATTCACTTTTTCCACAGTTCTTCAAGGGGTTTTCAAAAAGCCTACGTTATAGCTCAGAGTACAGACTGCTACGTCCCGGGGAACGGGGAATTTTCAAAGAGGAGCATTTCAGTGACAAAGGCAAGTTTCCATCTCAGCTTCTCCCTGTAATTAAACTGACAATTACCCAAGGCCACTGGAGGAAATTATTTTTCAAAATTCATTAAGGCTATCGAAACATAACCTCACATATCCCTAGTGTACCAGGAAGAAAGTGGGTAGTTTTAAACACATCATTTCAAGCTTTGAAAAGCTACATGGAGAAAAAGAAGTAATCTGGGACATCAGAAAAAACAGTTTCGTACTGCTAATGCCCCATGACAGTTTCCTGTGCAGAAGTCAAGCAAGGGAGTGAGTACAAAATATTCTTCAAACACTGCTGCCTTTCTATATTGATCTCCAAATGAAAATTATACCCGCTGTCATGTAAGCTCCTCCACCATCCTCACACTTCTGCAGGAAAGTGACCATGGACCTGGACCTCTGCTCACTCAGAATGGGTATGTCCAAAAGAACAGTCAGTTTTGGGTATAAACACAGAAACATAATGCAAGCTTCTTGCAATCAAGCATCTTGCATTAAGCACCAGAAATGCTACTCTCTGGCGTTTATACGATCAAATTTTAGACCTTCCATCCAGTTTAATTTTTGTATACATACACATAAAGAAGAAGGTGTTTGGGTTTTTTTTGTATTGAGGTCTAAATATGGATACGTATTTTAGAAGCTCACATGTGAACTGCCATACATGGTTGTGTACTAAGATGACTAGATACTACTTAAATATTAACATTAATAAACATAATTAATGATTAGTATAAAGTTTCTCATGAGTATTACACGTCACTTTATATTAATACAGCAAGACATGGGAAACTACAAATAGGTACAAAGTTGCTGAACAGGCAGCAAAATATTTTTAAATCTTTTTGATGGATAGATACCTGATTTTCTGAGACCTGTCCTGTTCCACTGGTGTCAATTGCAAAACTAATAATTACAGTCAAAAGCACACTAAATTATTAATTTTATCTACATCTACAAATAAACACATATAATTGCCCTAAAATTTAAGACTTTCTGACAAAATCATAATAATTTAAAGACAATGTTTGCAGCAGTCAGTTAAAAATTATGTTCGAGCTTCATGTAAACACTGAATGTCTGCATTCCTTGAATACAACAGCAGCTGCCATTTTTTAAGGTATATAAGTAAGTTTGGGTTTGCAACTTTCAAAAAAACTGACCTCTTAGAAAATTATGGTTAAGAGTGCTGATACATACTCACTTTGGAGAAGCCAGCATACATTTTCATTTTCATAAAGCACTGCCTAAAATATCATCTCACTTACACAAGAGGAAAAGAAATTATTCAGACCAAAGAATCTCATTCCAGGTCTGCCTTCCGTTCTTTGAAATATAAAAATTATTTTTAAAAAAAACACCACCAAACAAATAAAAAAAAACCCCAACCCAACCTGGAACCCGGTGTAAATCAATGTATGATGTTTTACATTTATTTGCTTTTAAAAATTCACAAGTGCTGTTTATTATACGAAATGCATTAGTCATAAATGCAGAGGCAGGGAATCAGTGAGCGAAACAGAGTCAGCTGACAAGAATAGTTCCTGGCTATGATTCTTATACAGTCCCCATGGAGAGGAAGTAATATTGCATTTTAATATGTCTTCATTTGATTGTTATTACTCTGCCTCCCAGGAGGCCAAGTCACTGCATGGATCTTGGCTGTTTTTAACCTATCAGGTTGGTAACATTGCTCTAATCAGATGGAGAATTAAGCTGCTGGATTTGTGCCTGTATATAGCTTTTCATTCACAAAGAGATTAGAAATGAAGGCACAGTCACAAAAATTCAACTTCCTTCACTCCTAAAAACACACATTACAAAATGAAAAATGCCATCACAATTACTTAAAAGAAAACAGCAGACAAAAATCTCAGCCTCTTAATTCTGCCACAATTATTACCCATACTTTTATGTTTTAGGATTATGAAAAACATTACCTACTTGCAAATTAAATGTCATATCCTTTGAACCAATGCAACTTTATAGCACATTTACTTCTAGAGCTTGAATATGAAATGGACTACATAGCTGAAGAGAGAAATTATAATCATTGTACTTAATTTTCCTGTGAAAACTAAATGGACCTTAAACCACAGACTATAGGAATGAATGAGTGATGTCAACTGATGGGCAAGGGCAAAACTGGTTTTGTCCCCCCTTAGTCTGGAGGACAATACAAGCCATTTGGCAACGTATCAAAGACACATCATTGACGAGGTCATCAATAATTAATTGCTGCTGGTTTGGATCTGTTAATAGAAAAATAAGAATTACAGGCTTCTTTAGGATAGATTAGTACTGTCCATTAGTAGTGATTTTCACCATTTTTTTCTTAAATACTGCTTGAATTTAGCATCAGAACAGAGGTTTCTCAAAATCAATGCTAAATAAAATCAAATAACCGTACCCATCTCCACTTTTCCCCAGTTGTGCTCAGAAACAGAATGGGAAAGCCTAAGCAGCAACAAAAATCAACAAAAGCTTTATATCCAACAGTAATATGAAGTTATTCTTAAAGCAAAGCTGCACTTGATCTCATATGCACTCACAGGATTACTAAGCACATGAAAAGCTTTTGAGGGTTTTTTATTTTATTAAGTAATAGAACACTATTTTGGCCAGGCATCGTGTGTTTGTGCTCTGACTGCTTTCATCTGCTTTTGGTCCTTTTAATGACTCTCTTAATAAAGCACTGAATAAATAATTCTTCTTTCACATAAATTATCTAAATTTATGGGACAGGTTTAAGAACACCAGAAATCACACACTGCAAAACCACAAATCACAGATCACAACACCGAGGTTGTTTCTAGACCAGCCAGGGATGAAGTACAAGGCAGCTGAGGTAATAGAGTGTTTTAATTAAATGAAATTAAATTTATTTTTTTTTCTCTTCTTAGTAGCAATGCCAGATCTGCATGGAGATCTGAAAGAACCAAAAAAACAATTGTTCTGGTCACTCACCAAAGAACAGGTAGCTTGGCAAACACTACATTGGGTGAGGTGCAGAGAGTTTATAGAGAAGATAAATATATTAATTTCAACTACTAGCAACTAACGGTTTGTCCTTGCTTGTAGTGACGAAAAATGACATCGACACTGAAATCTTCATTTTTTTAAAAAATGCAATTGTCTTCCAGAATTTAATTATCAGTGGTCCCAAGCCTGGGCTGCAAGTGCTAAAACTTAAATTCATTATGAATAGTCGCACAAAAGTGTTTCTGGCTACAGGCTGGAGGCCTCCTCTGTTTAAGTCTTTGGGCTTGAACAATGAATTTACATCCCAACTCTTCTACTGATCTTACAGAGACAAAGATCATTAATGAAAAAGATAAAAACCTGCTGAATTTGCTCAATTAATAGAATACAGGACGCCGAGACAGTTATGAAAAATATATTAAAATGGTTTCCCAATAATTTCCTATTTTTCTAACATGTCTGTTATTTTATTTGTCTTACTTGCAAAGTCAAAGTAGCAGCAGAATTTTGAGGAATTACTCAACCTAAAGACCATTCAGAAACTCTCATTCTCTCAATCTTATTCATCAGAGATATTTTTTTCTTAAACTAAAGCTTAAAGTTTCTTAAACTAAAACTATATGTTTATAAATACTCTCAAAGCCAGGCTTTTTCCCCTCTATCTATACACAAGGTAAAACTTCTATATGAAGGAAGGGAACAAAATCCTCCCTTCTTCTTTTCCACTTCTCAACTATGTTTTTTAAATTCAGTCCTATGTTGTAAGTCTCAGGATTTATTTCTAAGCAGGATTCACAAATTATATTCTGCACAGCACGAAAGCAGCAATGCCCTCCCTAGTCAAGCTAAAAGCAGAAAAAAATTAAGTAAAATAAAAAACAGGCCTCTTCTTGCCTGGAAGAAGACGAAGGCTCTGCAGTGAAACTTTGTGATTCACTTTTCTAACCACTGCTCTAAAATGTATCTTTTCCAAATGTGAACAGCGTGACTTGTGGTACTTAGAAGGAACACATGATAGAGGAGCCTTTATATCACTCCCCATATGATTCTCCACTTGTTTTCATATGTCAAGAAAGGGACAGATTTTATTAAGATTTTATTACTTTTTTCAATTATTTTGGGGGGGGGGGGGGGGGGGGGGGGGGGGTGTCAGGGCTGGTGTCTGTAATGTGGAGGATACAATCAAGACAGAGCCTATACCTTCTGTACTGCAATATTCCTTGGTATATACCTGCTTAATTCCAGGTACACTTCTGGCAATCCATGGAGTTTCCTTCCCACATCTCATGTCATCTGACTCACAAGTGCTGCCCAAGTATTAAATGCAAAATATGGAGAGACTTCTTGTAAAATTTCCCTGCTTTCTTCAGTATGATTCTCTTAATTCCAGGGAGACATGGCATATCATAACAAGAATACAGGTGGAAAAAAAAAAAAGCTCCTTATGTCAACAGTCATAAAGGCAAAAAGAGACAGCGAGTAAGACGAAGTTTGGAAAGTATCAAAGAAGCTGTAAGGCCCAAGTAGTTTGTGCTGCCTATCATTTTAAAAACAGCACCACTTTATCTCTGGGTTAAAGAATGTCACAGATGAAGTCTACTAAATAGTAAACTATTTGCTGAATTATTATCAACTACAGAAGGTCACAGCATCCACCCACCCAAACAAAATCCTACTTGCTTCATTGCTGGCAAGTGTCCCTTTTACAAATTCTCTTGGAATGATCATAAAAAAAAAAAAAACAAACCAAAAAAAACCCAACAAAACACTGAGTACTGTATCACTGTGAATGGCAATTTAAGTTTTTCCTTACAGTTAAATATTGCTGAAAGTATTTCAGTTCTATATTTCACATACTTTGAGAAATGTTGTCAGATAATGATCTACTGCACACATGGTTGCTTCTAGTTTACATAAACAAATTATATATTTGTGAGCACTGAAGTAACTGTGGCAGATGTAAGCCCACTAATTATGATGTATTCAGCGTATATCATAAAGTATGCATCTAAAACAGACTACTAGCTAGTTAACTTCACCAACCTCAAACAACTATTTTATGTATGTTCATCCTTTCTCCTAGCACACCACTTGCAAAAGACTCTCATGGATGGGGAGAAATATGTCTCCACAACCAGAACAAGCTTTACTTAACAGTTCAGCTGAACAGAAGTAATAGAATTAGTTAGCATTGAAGTTACACTGATTGTTGCTAATGACAAGTGGGCTTGCGGGAAACAAAAGCAGAAGGTTTAACATTAAATGGAGACCTATTTTCTGTACCATACAATCTCAACACTGCTCTTCAAGGATGTTCATCTGCCTTGAAAATCTCTCTGGTTTCTGTCTGTAGCACTTGGATAAGAAAGGGTTATAGTGAAAGTTCATATTAAATAAATAACAAACCTCTTGCTCATCCTACTGTTACTAATTGCATGCAATGATATTAATGACCCAGTAATTGCTATACGAGTAGCACTGAAGTGGAAAACATCATTTTGAGGCAGAGTTCATCTCTAGGTGGTAGGACTTCACCAGTGACTGAGTTAATGCCTAGTGACAGTTTAGAATATAACACTATAGATGAGAAAATGTGCCAGTCTCATGGTTATAACAGTTTAGATGGACATGACGTTATTTGCTTTGACCACATAGAGTCCAGAAGTAACCCCAATAAAGTGCCACAGTCAGAGTTTGCCCTATAGATGAACCTCATTCCTTTCAGGGGAGATGCTCTGTACTATAACAATCTAGAGCAATTTTCCACATGTTTGCTCCAATAAAAGAATACCTTCATCTCCTGCTTTTACATCAAGCCCAACAAAAGTGTGCTTTATTGCAAAACACAAAAAGCTATTTACATCATCTAACTATCCTTCGGCAACACAGAGTTTGGCACCTTAGTACTGAGATCAATTATGACACTATTGGATGACGGTGCACTTGGCAAAGACAATCAGAAGTTAAGCACTGTTTTGATTGCAGTATGCTTATGTTTGTGCTTGGAACTTTTAAAACACCCATGGAGTAAAACTTAATGAGGGAACATTGCTGAGATAAAGCAATCTGGATTTCCAAGGTGCTTCGGGACCTCTAGTTCAAATGCTTGCCATAAGAAATTAAAGGATTTAGCTTCTTTAGAAATTATCATATAGGCACATCTCAGTCTTTTTTAAGAAGCTCTACTGGGACAGATATGTTAATCCTCCAGCGTTTTTGAAAAGTCAAAACTAGACAAGAGAACCAATACTTTAAATAATGATGTTTTTAGAGTTTTTAATACTTTACTAGTGTTTTAATAGTATAACATTATTAAGTTTAGTTTTTTCCTGTCTTCTTTTGCAACACACATAATTTAATTAATATCTTTGTTCTGCCATTAAATCTGCTGTGGCAGCCTCTGGACAGTAGGTGGAATTGAGTTTCAGCACAGGCTGGGGCCAAACACCTGGAAAGCAGCTTTGCAGAAAGGGCACAGTGGGTCCTGGTTGACCATGAGCCAACACGGCAACACGCTCTTGCAGCAAAGGTGGCCAACAGGCTCCTGGGTGACATTTGGCAGAGCATTGCCAACAGGTGGAAGGAGGTGATCCTTCCCCTCTGCTCAGTACTGGTGAGGCCACAGCTGGAGTGCTGGGTGCAGTCACGGGCTCCCCAGTACAAGATAGACATGGACTTAGGGGAGCAAATCCAGTAAATGTTCACAAAGATGATGAAGGAACTAGAGCATCTGTATAACAGTCGTGGCTAAGGACCTGGGAATAGAACGTACAGGGGGATCTTGTCCATGTATATAAGTGCCTGGAGGAAGTGGGGTAAAGAAGAAAGAGCCAGCTGGACTCTTCTCAGTGGTGCCCAGTGATGGGACAAGAAGCAATGAGCACTAAGTGAAATCTAGGGAATACTGTTTAAACGTCAGAAAACCTTTCTGAACGTGAGGGTGACTGAGCACTGGAACAGGTTGTCCAGGCAGGCTGTGGAGTCTCCATTCTTGGAGATATTCAAAACCCAGCTGGACATGGTCCTCAGTAACTTGCTGCAGCTGCATTTGCCTGAGCAGGGGACTAAACCATCTCCAGAGATGCCATCCAAACTGAGCCATTCTGTGTTCTGCAATCAACTGCACCTTTGTGGTCTAATGCATTTATGTGTTAACGTGAAATACTCGAAAACCAAATCCGTCTCAGTTTCCCTGGCAGGATTTGGATTCAGACTTCTGTTTCTCTCACAGCAGTTCAGTGAGCACTTAAGGGCAAGTCTGCTGCTGCAGTTTTGTTATTTTTCTGCCTTCATCTACTGAACAGAAAACAGATAAATCGTGTTAACAAAGATCCAAACATGCTTTTTAAAACCAGCCTTATCAGCTTAATACGGACTCTTCTCCGAGAACTGCTAAGACTTCCTTAAGCCTAATCCTGCTTTTACTCACAGAAATATTTGCATGATTTCCTTGGAACTGAAAAAAAAAGCAACTGGAAGACTGCCCATTAGGGCTTAGTTTTACAGTCTGATTTATCAGAAATAAATCCTGAAATATTCTTCCTCCAAAGTTTCCAGGATTGACTAAAATCAGGAAAGAAAGTCCAAACTGACTTAACTCTGGTTTTCAACCATTTCAACCCTATGTGTTTGCTAATGCAGTTCTCAGACAAAAGTACATTTCCCTTCACTCCAGCTATGTAAAGACTTCAATGAGGCCATCAATTTCAAGTATTTAAAATCAATTTCATTAAAGCCTTCATAAATACTTACGCAGTTCCTCGTCTTTTATTTTAGGATTTAAAATACTGTAATGTAAGACCAGATGTAAAGACTGGTCATCTCACTTGAGATGCTTATCACCAAACTTAGGTAGAAAATGTTAAGTTAAATGAGTTTCCGTATGCTAGGAACTTAGTGCTTCTAAGTTGAAGTTTAGACAGATACTTTCCTTATGGTGTGGCATGTCTCCCCAGTACACATCCCCTTGATTTAAGCAGTTACTCATACCCTGCATATAAAGCCTAAAATACACACTCAACCCAACCCTCTTCTGCAAGTAGTCCTTTTCAGGATGTTTATGTACATGTAAGAGCATATAGAACTTGTAGAAATAAAGGTTTAAGCTGCTTTTTGCAAAGCTTTTAAAGTGTCCCTTATTGTTGATATTTATTCTATAAATATAAAGACTTTTAACTGAGAATATTGTATCTTTCTTTGTGAATGTGCTGTCTTTCCAGTATTTGTAAATTGTTTATGTGGAATCAAAAAAATGAGAAAAAAAAACTCACTAAAAATATTAAACAGCTTCCCATGAAATTTTAAAACCTGTTTAATTAATGACTACTTCCTGAATGATTCTTTCTTCTAGTCTGAATAACTATTTTTCATTTTCATCTGATTTCATACCTATTTGGAATACTTGGGGGGCATGAGGGAGGATAAATGTATTTTTTCACAAGATGCCATCAATTAACAAACTGAGCATTCCTATCTTTCAATTCCTTCCCTTAGGAATAGAGAAATGATAACAGATTTCCTGCTGAACTATCTCTGTCTACTTTAAAGGAGATAAACGGTCGGTATTGCCTAGGTAATGGCACCGAATATGAACTAAGTCCATCAATCTAAAATAGCCTTATTCTCTTACAAGACCTGTGTGGTCTGGGACAAAACCCCAAAGGACCATTACTCCATTAATCCTGTAGGTCTTAGACTGGGTTAGAAATCTGAAGCTGCACAGACAGTGATTTTTTTCTCCAATAATATTATTTGTATGAGCTGTATTTATATTTAATTCAGCAAGAGCTAAGTGGTATTGCTGATATATCCCTTAAAAGACTCTCAGCAAAATCAAAGACTGACCTCTGGATATCATTTTACACTAAGAAGAAATCATTAATCTATTTTTCTGAGGAAGGAAAGGAAAGAAAAAAATGTGATCTTTGTATAACTGGAATCGTTGTGGCTATTATCACACAGGGTTTCATTAACACCACCACCGTCAAAAAAATAAATAACAATACATTCATGGACCACAGAGTCTTCACAAAAAGCACGGAAAATGTCTTTGTTGCAAAATGAATGGAAATGAAATTCTGATACAGTTTTTGTCCTGGTTTTGTCTAGTTCAGAATTAACTGCTAAACAAAGAAAACTTACTGTTTCCTTCAGGTAGCTCTTGCTGGGCGTCTGGGAGGTTGTACAGGGCTGCAGACTGAAAACTGCCTCAGAGAAGTGTCAAAATGCCCAGTTGGCCAGATTAGCCAGCACTTAAACTGTTTGGTCAGAATACCAAAATAACATTTTAATGTAAATCTATTTGGCCATGCAAAGAGATTTATTCTTCCCAGCTGGGCCATATTTCAGGGCACAATCTATATTGTCCTTTAATGTGTTCTTCCTCAGACAGTTATTGCCCTTTAATTGTAACAGAATGACAAAGTGAAAACATAAAAAGCCTTGTGATTTTTTTTCAAATCCAGCTAATGCTAAAGTTTCAGAATGACTGTTTCAATTTTAAAAGCCACAGTACTATTAAAGCAGTTATCCAAAATGTAGTGCTACTAGCCAGTATAAACCTTTAAATCAGTCAGGGATCAATTATATATGTATGTTTTTAATTTAAGCCAGAGGCCAATTATGTAAGTGGGTCACTTGAAAAAGTTGACAAAACAAACATTTAAGGAAAGCTGCATATTCCATTTTGCCAATGTAAAAGCCAAGGAGCAAGCTCGGCCAGCTTGGTTATAGGCAGAGCAAGCATTTTAGAGGAAACTTTTCTAGGACCATTCTGTAGCCCCTTCCCAAGCCTCAAGCCATTCCTTTACAAATTTCGAACAGGTGAAGACTTCATTGCAGGTGACTTACTTTTTAATGCTGATGATGGTAGCCCATAATCTTCATTTTGTTTATGCAAAAGAAGAGACATGCTTGCTTGGCCAAACTATCTCGGGAGCATGATGGTGGCTCAAAGGCAAGCGGCACTGCTCCCTTCCTTCTGGCGTAGCTGCCCTCTGGCTTCCCCAGGGCGTTCCCTCAGTGCAAACCCAGGGTACTGCAGTGCTCTCCATGCCCTCTGACTAAAGGCCAAGTTTGTTGGGAAGGACAACTCCTGTTCACCAAAAGTAAACAACTTTGGCATATTAGATCTGGTTGTACTGCGCTAACGCATCTCCCTCCCATACATGAAACACTGCACCTGAGAGGTACTGAAGCAGTTACACCATGACCCAAGCACCTGCAGATCAATTCCCTACTATTGAGAAGATACTCATTGCTTGTTCTGAGCAATCCACAGCAGCAGAAAATTATACTTCATTCCCTAACCATGCAAAGACATAAAAAGACTTTTTAATGCAAACATCAGAGTTGCAAATCTGCACACTCTTCTTCTGCTTAACTTTGCCCTTTGCACAGATATTTATGTTGTTAGGCATGATGTATCTTCCTTCGTGCATCTGATTAAAGATTTCCTTAGAGATTTATGATATCTTAGCTAAATGGTTGCATATTTTAGGATAATCTAACATTAATACTTCTGAGATCTCAAGTACATTTGACCTTCTCCAGTTCTGCTGAAAAGAAATCAGGTAGTTGTAGGAAAATGAATCTATTATTTTCCCAGGAACAAAAAAATTGATGATAGCAAAGAAGAGAAAAGCAAGGACACTGTGTTACATCATTTATTCACTTTCCAATACCATTCAGTATCACCTTTCCAAGTACTGCTGTTCACAGAATTAACTCTTTGGATCCTGATATTCATATTGAAGAATATCTTGCCAAGAAATAGATTAGGTTATTTTTGGATTAAAGTACCATTAAATATGAAGAGAAGTATCAGAAACTCATCTACAATTTTACTTTTTTAAAAAATTGTGAACTGTGGAATGAGAAAAGTTTCATCTTTTGTATGCTTTTACCTAGAAAGTAGCGAGTAGAAAAGATCTCCTTCTGCTATACCTATCATGAATACATCTGGATGATATAAAAATTATGGCTTGGAAAATTCCTGCACAATCACGTTTCCCTAAAGTACAGAGGGTTCAGGAAGCTGCTTCATCCTGTGTTATAAGTCCTCATCCCAAAATGTCTAACCCCCTAATTTTACTGTTAAGTATAGCTCCACAAACCGCATCCTATTACCTCAGAGAAACAAACTTTACCATTATTTTCAAATAATGGCAAGACGATAAAGGTACATGACGATGCACAGAACATTTAAAGGGCTGACAGCAGCCTGCCAGCATAAACAGCGTGAGATTAGGCTGTAGACGCAGCCATAGCAAGACTGCAAACATACTGGGCTCAGAAAACTCTCATCTCAGGTTTGTTTCATGCCCTTTAGACAAGGGAATATACAAGATCCTAAAATACTTAAAAATCAAAAGCTGTCATGTGAAATGCATCATTGCCTTCACTTCATAACACTCCCACCCCCCTAAAAAGCCCCAACAAATCAAGGAAGGCAGGAAGGAAAGAGAAAACAAGAGAAAGAAAGAGCAGTATCAGAGTCAGTGGGAGATCCAGTGCATTCCCCTTCCGTGCCTGAGCACAGCAGTCAAATTACGGGTCAGGGAACAGGGATGTATGCAAACTATTTACAGTGTGATTTGCATACATGATTAAGATGTATTATATTACTTATAAAAACGACAGTAAACGTTTACCAGAACTCGTATGTGACAAGGGTCATGAGCTTTTGAGCACAAACTGTTAAAATCCTATCTAGATCCAGTATCTCTGTAAAATGGTGTCCTAGCTGAGCCCTGGCCTAGTTTTCTACCCCTCTTAGTGTTTCTGAGACCAACATCACTGCGTTCATTGTTTTCTCCCTGAATGATAGAAAAGTGAGAGTTTGAGCTTCAGGATGACTGGGTTTTCAGGGTTGTTTGTTTTTTTGTCTGCCTATTAAAATGTATGGGTACCCCTGCTGCAGTTCCGTTAATATGCTAGCAATACAGTGATAAATTAGCCATTTGTTTATGCCAGAACGAGCAGTGAAAGTAATATCCTAAGGCACTCCAGTATTACTGCCAGGCCAGTGTGATTTTTGAGGCATTAGGCTGAAGGCTGGGCAAATTCTTTCAACCAAACTATACTGTAATCTCTCAGGAAATGCAACATCTATTATGTCTTATTGCTATAACGAAATAATTATACAAAACTAATGAAAATGAGACATATTTAATAATTCTCTGGGTAAATCCATGACACGTATATGACAGAACTGACAGGGTATCAGAAAACTCCATTTGTGCCCATAATTTTCAGGTAATAATTGTAACAGTGCCATTTGTTCCACTACAGCTAGTCTGCTGTGGATGTTTTTTAAAAGCAGTACTAAATACTGAACACATTTAATCATTAAAGCCAACTATTTAAGCATGGTCATTTTTATGCTACACATTTTCACAGCAGTTACAGATAGCTGTCTCTCAGTCTTGCACCTTTTACCCTAGAAAATCTCACTGGATTTCAGTGGCAAGTTTGTCAAAGTTAAGTGTTGTGTAAGTGGGATCAATTTTTTATGTACCTCCTGATTAAACAGAGAAAGCACCTATATTAAGTGATCTTTTTGTCAAACCTTAAAAATAAAAAAATGGTGCTTTATATTTCCTGCAACTGCTCTTTAGTAATTTCTACATCTAATAGTTAAGACAGCAAATTCTTTCGTAGTTTCTGTGACATACAACCTGGTTTGCACACAGTGTGTACTATTATGGATATAACAGGGAAGTGAGCATTTATTCCTATTAAATGCATTTCCATTTCCATTTTAAAGTTACTTGCTCATTGCACGTCTAGAATTACCAATATTTTTCACTAAGAAATTAAGAATATTCAGAGTGGCCAACATTATATGAAATAGTTATCAGCCCTCAAATTTTCAAGCAGGTGGCAGAAATAAGACATACCAGTATCTAAATTCATTGCAACTGCAGAAAAGCTAATTCACAGAATTTGGCCATCTCTAACTAACTGGTGATCCTTGCTCAAGATGTCAAAAGTCCCCATGGAGCTAAATGAGATCCACAAGACAGTACTACAATGACAAAACCTAAGTTAATGTAAACTGTTGTTGTACCGCTGAGGTCTCAGCTTATGCTAACTCCTGATTCACATCATTAACTTTGCAGATCATACGTAATTTGAATCACTAAACACAGTGGTTACCTCCAGACTTGCTTTCAGCCATAAATCTCTTATCAGACTAAAAGTCATACAAAGTTTAAATTGTTGGACACAGGCTTGTGTCACGCATATTCTTTTTACAAGTTCAGGACCATGAAAAAGGAGGAAACTCAAGGTCGTGCTAGACTAGGTTTTGCCCAAGAATCCTCCTAGCCAGTGTGTAGACACAGCAGGTATGTATTGCAGCTGTGCATGCTCAACGAGAGCCCACAAGTACCCCTTGTGGGGAAATTACACTGTCAAATTGGCACCAAAGTGGCCAAAAGGTCACTGGAAGAATGGCTGGACCACTTGGAGCAATGACCAGACATCTCACATAGGATGTCTCAGCTCAGAATGGCTGGGCCGCCTTACTCTTACTCCTGGCATAAGGGTACCTGTGGGCAAGGCCAATAACATGGCACATGATCAGAGCTGTGAGCAGGAAACACATCATGGCTTAGCTGCACACAACCTTCAATGTGAATACAGGATATGATATTGTGCACAAAAGAAGCAGCTCTTTACTGACCTAGAAAACCAATCTAATTTGGCTTACACAAACAAAGGAAAAAAAGAGACAGAGGCCCCAGAAAATAAAGAGTAATGTTAAAAATACATTGGCAAGAAAATATTTTCAGAGAAAAAATACAAACCCATTCGTTTGCTTACAATGTACAAGACAACATACAAGAGAATGAACAATTATATTTAAGAGAATGAACAACTGATATTTTGAACTTACATATGACGTAATAATCTTTGTTCTTCTGAAATTCCAGGCCCCAGAGATTAGGGCTGAACTCTTGAAACTTGATGGTAAACTTAACATCTTGATCTGGCTTGGCACAGTTGAGTAAAGGTGTATTGTCTTTTTTAATAGCACAGCTATCCGCTTGGTCTTTATCAACCATGTAGACCTTATAATATTCATACTGGCCAACAGTTTTAGAGTCCACCTTTGGGCATATAATATCCAGTTTGTCTCCTATCTGTGGATATAGTACCAATCCTTGTCCAGGAAGGAATCTGAAACAGAAAAAAAAAAAAGGAAAAAAAAAAAAAGGAGAGAGAGAAAAAAAGGGAAAACATGAGACACTTGATAAAATCTCATCCAGAAAAGTAGCAATTGCAGTAGACAGAAAGGAACAAACACACAGTTTCCAAAACCAAAATGACAGGCTGAGCAAACCAAATCTTAATAGTATTGGTCTGACTCAATTCAGTATCAACAAGATGTTTATTTAGATCCTGGAAATTACAGATGGATTGAGTCTTCCCCAGTTTTGGGAACTCCAGTAGGTTTTACGTCTCTGGCAGGCACTGTTGTTTCTTCCACATTTGGCCACTTAAAACAGCTAGTATGATGTCTAATGGGCTATAATCCTAGTTTTTCTGCTTTGGTAACATTTCTACTGTTCCTGCACATACTTTGCTAATTTTGGACATGGGAGAATGACAAGAATAATCGTTCAACCCCCCTGAGCAGCCATGTGGGAAAGGAAACATCTTACATTTTAGGAACGTCAGTCCCTCACCAGTATCATGCTTACAGACCTGGAGTGGACAGAGATCTACCTGATCCAAGGACCACACATGCTTCTGATAAAACACTTTTTCAAGACAGCCTAACTGCTACACTACAATAATTTCTTATCTTCATAAATTCCACCATGACTGTCATTATTTTAGCTCTATTTTCCTTTCTTGAGGTACATGGACACGCTTTTGACTTAGCATAGATGAACAAACTGGCAGTGAGACAGCTTTGGGATCAGACTCAATATTGTATCTTCCCTACTCATATTAATTAATAGGTAAACCTCACCATTTCTTCATGGAAGAAAAATATAAATAATGACCTATAATATTGATTCATCCACAAAATGAGGAGGTTTTTCTCGCAAGGACAAAAGCCATAGTAGATCTGTTTCTTTTTTTTTTTCTCCGTAAGATGTATTTCTTCCCATTAAGGCCAAGAAGTTCATGGTTTAGAACAACAGCCAATGACACAATGTCCTTGAATGCACAGACCTAAAACCCTGACTTTCTTTACTCTTTCTCCTGCTTGCCAGCCTTTTCCAAAGATCTTCCTTAATGGAGAATTGGCCTGAAAAAATGACTGAAGAAATTACCACCTAATGAAGACCCTTCTCCAAGTGCTTGCATTTAAACAGCACATGTAGTAAATCCAATTTATTCACAGGCAGCCTTCCTGGAAACTTCAAATCAGAGTATTAGAGCCCAAGCAGAACAAAGTTGTAGGCGTTGCTGACATCCAGCCTCTGTCTTGGCTGAAGGAGCCTACCAGCATGTAGTAGTATTGGGGGAGAACTTACTACATTAGAGAAAAGGATGATGTGACACCCTAAATTTCAAATCCATCATTCACAACTGCTTGCTCCCACACAATGCAAGTTTATGATCTGTGCTAATTGAACAGGATTGTTTTCACTCACAAAGCCTGTGTAAGAATTATATTTGTTGTGAAGCAGCACAGAGCAGGACAAAGACATGTAATTACAGATTTAGGGAAAAAGAACAATGAAATGTTATGGCAAGAAAAGCAACTGTTGATGTATAAATCACTGTGCTCTTTTGTGTCGTGCAGTGTAATTTCCAAACTACAGAAACTAGGCTTGGTCATGGCTGTTCAAACTGAGACACACTGGAGATGGGGAGAAGCTGTGTCTCCTCCTCCAGTTTTCAGACATGCCAAAGGAATGCGGTGACCACCTCCTCCCGAAAGCAGAAATGGTGAAACAAATGGAAAGGTAGAAAAGCATCCTCCTCGGAGTTACTGTCCTGGTGAGGAAGGATGGAGGGAGAAGCAAACTCTGCAATGGCAATGAGGAAATGGTGGGAGGAAGACTCTAGACAGCAAATGTTCCCAAGGGAGCAGCACGGATCCTGATTCAGGCTCTCCTCAAGGACTGAATCCTACCAGGCAAAGGCAAAGGGACAGAGTTTCTGAGCTAACCTTTCTCACCTGCAACTGACTTTACTACCTTGTCTGACCACAGCCCCGTTTTACTTTGCTCCCGTGCAGCAGGGTTGTACCAGAAAGATGAAAATTACTTGTATTCCCCCATCTGCATGCCAGGACAAAGGCTGGTCATTGTATGATCACTGCTGCAAGTATTTCTTCTTGACAGTGATTCTTCTTCATGTAACGGGGAATGTGTAATATGAAACACATGAGATTTCAAAGAACCATATCTTTGTTTTTAAATTAATCAATTTAGATTTCATAAATATGAAATTCAAAAGATGTGCAACTGTCCATCACTATCAATAATGTAACTTAAAAGCTGCCCTGAAAAACAAAAAAACACTGATTCTAATTTTAGATTTTGTGTATATACGTGTGTTTAATGAAGCAGTGGCACTATCCCTTCTCCATGCAAACTCTGAGCACAAACAGGATGGGTTCAGAGACAGCGAGTCAGGCAATCCTCAGAAACAGCTACTGGAGAGAAAGCAAGCTTGTATGCCTTGGTTAAGTAGTCAGGAATTGCCTCATAAAAGGTAGAGGACAGAACCACCCCCAACAGCCAGCTAAAACACATTTTACAAGAGCTTTAAACCGACGCACTCAATGCACTCGTTAGACTTTATGGCAGGGGAATATTCTCGCTATGGCTCTGAAGTCTGTACAGTTTGAGAACTAAACTCGGTAAATCTCCTTCCACTTGAGTTTCTGAACTTGTAGGATCTAACGCTGATGGGATTAGGAAAGAAAAAAGTCTGAAAATGAAAGGATTAATCTGAGAATTTGATTGTATTGAAATTTTTTGCATGGTTTGTGGTTTTGATCATGACCTTTGCGAAAAAGATATTTTTCCAATTTACTTTCCTTGTGTTCTTAAAACAATAAAGCACAAATAAGGATGAAGAGAATCAAAATGTTTCACTTCATGCATTTTGGTTTGAACACAAAATTTACCATGGCCAAGTAATAGTAGGCATGATTATTATCCCTACATTTGTGTAATATTTTTGCTACTATATTTTCATGAGGACTTTAAATAAATCATTTGCTGAGTACTAAGCGTTTTCTGAAGCTATTGATTAAATGTCAGGAGGATTAAGACTACCGTTTTATGATCCTGTTTTTGAAAATCCTACACCTGAAAAAAAAAGAACAATGTATATTCAGTCAGCCTTGGTAGAGGTTAACAAAAACTTCAGGATTAATCCTGAATCTTCATTTCGGCAAGTGTTGATGTAGCCGTAAGCCTTCTGGGTAGCATCAACATTTACAAAATATTTGCAGGATGGCTTCTGTAAAAATAAAGTTAATGAACTGGCTTTAAAGGTCTGATCAGAGGGTGCCTTCAACTAATTAAAAAACTCCCCCCCAAAACAGAAATATAATAAGACAGAGCAAGAGGTTTTCAGAATCCTGTGACTGATCCGGAGGAGGCTACATTACTCCAACGGTTGCTTGGGACACTGACACGCTCTTTGAGCAGACGGGAGAGTGACAGGCCTGGAACCACTGCTTTCTATAAAAAGCTAACTTTCTAACTTTTGCTTTTCAGCTCTCAACGTTCTTTACTGGGAAACCTACATACCAATATAGGTCCCTGTACCCCAGCAGAAAGTTTGGAGAAAAGCTTAGTAAGTTTCACGACTCGTTTCTGTCAGAAGTCAGATATAATGAGGCTAGAGCATACAAAGAATCTTGCTTACAATTAATAATCCTAGTGCTTACTGTGAGAAAACACAGAAAAGTATATTAAAGTACAGTAAAAGCTGTACAATTAAATTCATGCACCTTCTGTCTGGTACTTTTGGATGCAGAGGGCATTTTTACTGTCAGCCCAAAATTGGCGTATTGTGGGCGACATTTGACATTTGTGCAAAGCTCATGGATGTGAATCCCTCCCACACGTCCAACTAGCCATGCAGTTTATCAAATAACAGCAACATGCAGAGTTCCCAAACCTTTTTAAAAATAAGTATGATATCAGACCAAAAATTCACATGACACAAGAACAGAAAATAGCAACACAGTAGACTTCACTCCACTGATTTTCGGTACCACACTTATTTTAAGGTTGAGCAGTTCCCAGCACTAATGTACCCTTACTAGTCAAAGTCCTAGAGAAGTTAAATAAATAATGAAGTTTATCTTATATGCAGTTTCCATCTAATTTCTTAAGAATCTGCTTCTTGTTCAAAGAAACTTGTCACATTCAACCATTTTAAATTATAATGGAGTTTTCCTCAATGATAAACACTCAAACTTACCTAATTTCATAATAGTAAATTCTCAAAAAAAAAATAGAATTTTGTCTGTCAGCACTCTTTTTCACTGAGAATATTCTATTATTCCTAACTACACAGACATTTCTGAAATTGTAAAGTTATTGACGGATAACATTCTTAAAGAAATAGATTCTTAAAAAGATTTTGTTGGTCAATACTGACTGATGTAAAAATTGTGTCCTTGTGCTTTTCCCAACTTGTAAAACTATATATGTATACACATTCTATAAATATATATACACACACTTAGCTTTAACTATACCCTGGTAATTATAAAATAAATGCAATTTTAGAAACTGTGTTCGTACTTGCTGAGAGTCTTCTATATTTAACCAGGGAAACAGTGCCAAATTTCTGTGCTTTAATACCTTACCTGAACTAATTGGTGTAGGCAGTTAGCTTTAAATTAATGTAACAAAAATAACCCTAAAAATGTGAACAATCAAGATGCTTCTTAAAATGCAGCCTGAAACCTTCTGTTGGGGAATCCTACCCACTTAACTTTATGAAGTTTAACTACCAGCCTAACTATAAAGTTATTCATTGAAAAGTTTTATTAAGGAAATGTCATGAATACTAATAACACAGTATGTTAGTCCGCTACTTGTTCAAATGCAAACTGAAACAGAATACAGAACAGCATTCGACATACAAGTCCTTACTGTTTAAAAAGAATGGTTATTAAATAGTGTATGTATTAATCATCTGGCTTTTGAGAAAATAACAACATTCATATTTTGAATATCATTTTGTCCACAGGAGAAATATTTAAGTAAGCCAAAAGTCTAACCAGATTGATGCAAAGCAAACAAAAGTTCCAGAAAAAGGTCCTAGTAATTTCAATGAATTAGCAGTGCACAAATCACAGCCTGCTGAATGAGATGAAAACCAGTTTACTGATTCCTAAAGACTTTGAACTAAATAAAATTCAAAAACATAGACCAGAGCTCTCTGCAAGAGTTTTTTGCTCCATACAGAGCTTTCACACTAGCCTCTGTCACATTCAGCATCATATACAAAGATATGCCATGTAGATATAAGGTATACACCCAACGGTAAACATGAAATGCTTTTTTACAGAAGCAGTGATTTTATGGGACTGATCTGACTCCATTTTAAATGTATTAAGTGAATGTGAATTCAATGAGAAGAGGATCAGTAAATGCTGTGGAACAGACAGAAAAACAAGCCTCATCAAAAAAGATTAATGTGGAGTCTCTGTCTCAAAATGGTTATGGAATTTGGTTAAAAAGAAAGGCACTATTCTTACGTGAAGTCTCTGCAAGAAAAATTACCATAGTTTGACACAGCAAGACGACAAACTGGCTTTATGCACAGACTAGCAAATGAAATTTTGAAAACAAAAGTAAAGCATTTCATATTATTAAAATTCTTTTAACTGAGTTTTGGAAGCTACTGTTCTTCGCCAGTGCAGTAATATTAAATTATTTTAATACTATAACAAAGTTTTACAGAACATGCTAAATAGGCATGTTTTTGAATTTAAATAAAATTTAAGAAGCTTAATCTGCTGACCTTTATTTATATGTAACATTTTTCCACACAGTTAATGAAACTACTCATGTAAGCAATAGTTACTTGCATTAATAGGACTTGCAGGCTAGAAACTAAATGGAATTCAAGCAAATAAATAAACACATATATATATTCACGCTCATCCCTTAAGATCTTTAATGGTAAGTACCACATTATACAAAGCCAAATTATAAAATACCATAACACAAATTTGTAAAGCTGCAACTCTTGTATTTCTCACTTCCATTGGAAGGGAAGAATCTCATTTCAGGGCTCGGGCTCTCCTGCAGTAAAACCAGCAGCAAGCCCATAAATGCTTTGAAATAGGCCCCTGGAACTGTGGCTTATCTCCGTCCTGGGTTTTGTGGTACCCCCTTGTTGCCCTTCCTCACCTCCAAAGGAGCCCATCTTCTTTCAGACTAGCCGGGGGAAACGCTGAAAAAGGGAATAGTCAAGGGTTTATCTGGTTTTAGTCACTGCCCTGGATACAAAACGATAGTGGGGCCACCATTTTGTGTGTCACAAGAAGCCATGCAAATGAACACCCTTCTTGGTGCCTTTTCCTTGACCTATTCTTATTGAAACTGGTTGCAAAACTTACAATGACTTCAGCAGGGCAAAAGGGATTACAGTAGGGCAAAAAAATGAAATAAGTTTACAACTGAAATCTTAATAACCTAATAAGAATGATTCACCAGCGTTATGGTGTTTTCTCAAAAATATAACTACATCATGAACGAGAAGCATGTATGAAATTTCATCTGTTTCATTTAGCAATTCATCATGTTACCTTTTGCAAAATACTAGAGGAAAGTCTTTTAAAGTACAACAAAGGATTTCTAATAGGCATAAAATAAGGATGGGCTGAGAGCGCATACACTTCTCCCCAAAGAAAACATTTTTTTGCATGGCCCTGCGGGATTTGACAGTCAAATTGTACCATCACATCATAGTCCTAAAGGCACAGAGCTTCCACTGTGTAGAGACACCCACAGACACCACCCTTCTTCAAACATGCCAGAATGCCCTGACCAGTCTCCTGGAAAGACGTGTCAAATAACTCGTGTGACTATTGCTGGGATACAGGCAGTCACTTCTTCACTCCATTCAGCTTAGGGTGGCCACAAGTCTAAAGGTGCCTTGCACTTGAGAACATGGAATCTGCAGCTAAGACATGATATTTGGCAAGAACTGTACCCCTTTCACCTTTCACATACACAGAAAGTCACCTGAAACCCAGCACCACACACGTCTTACTGAAGATACTCTCACTGAAAGAGAATCTGGTTCCTTAAAAGCTGTGATGTACGAGGTTAGGGATGTGATCTCATCCCGTGGAAAAAGTAAATAAGCCAAAGACGGTGCCGCAAACTCTCCTCGGGGCTACCCAATCCTGAGCTTGGGCCACTCTGAGTGATTGTGGCATCTCGAGGTGACCA
Organism: Scolopax mira; assembly: GCA_004320125.1. Lineage (NCBI taxonomy): Eukaryota > Metazoa > Chordata > Aves > Charadriiformes > Scolopacidae > Scolopax > Scolopax mira. The sequence continues at coordinate 82,839 of BJBW01005404.1, read as the reverse complement.
CAGACTGGGGGGCACTGGGAGCCCTCTGCCCCCAGCCCACCTCTCCCAGCAGAGGCTGCTTTCAGCCCCCCGGTGTGCAGCTGCCAGAAGGGTTGTTCTGTAAGACAGTGTATCTCTTTCAACTGGATGCCATCTCCGCCTGCAAGAGATGGTGTAGTTTTGCTGGAAAGCTGCCCTTTCTCCTGCTGCTTGGCTCTCACACACAGAGAAAAGCAAAAAACTCAAGAAACAAAAACCTTCAGACCAACTTGCACTTTCCCCCTCCGTCCGCAACGTAAATCCAGGGTGCGAAAATGGATGCACAGTTTTCATCCCATAAAAAGGAAGCACGTTTTCCTGTTCCCTAAAAAAGGTCTTCGAGAGCAAACATCTATCTGTTGTTTTTTTCTCTAAAATGGGAAACAAGATCTGGGCTTTTTGCACAAGAACATGCAGCCTAGCTTATAACATTTGCTACATAAGTAAGGCTTGAAATGCTGAAAAGATGTACAATTCGATTTTTTACCAAGGTTGACAAAGGAATTTTTTTTTAATATAGATTTTATATTCAGTTTTCATACATGACCTCCACATAAAGCACTATTAATAGCAATTAACTTTTTGCATTATTGTGCAGAAAGCAATTACTGCTCTGCTAAAAGTACTTAAAGCACTAGAGAATTCTGATCCATTTACAAAATCAATTCTGGTTACCACAAAAGAACCACTAATGCGCTTCAGGACAGTCTCCTAACTAAGGAGACAAAAAAAAAAAAAAGAATATGACCGATGTTCTATTTTAAAGTGTATTATATTAACATTTCATCAGCATTTACAGAAATATGAACCCTGACAACAGTGCTGGACTTACTCAGCATCAGCAAGCAGCAAACTTCTCAAATCATTGCTTTCTCACTGTCTCTTATGCACAAGCATGGAAACACACAGGCACATTGTCTTTTTTATTGCATTTCATCAGAAACATGCTTGCTACACAAAGTTTAAAAACTGCAAGTGGCTGCAGCGGAGAGTAGTAGCCAATCTGTATAAATGACTTATTCTGAGGAATTTCTGAAAGAGAAAACACTCACTAGGTACATTGTAATTAGTTGCTCTTTCTAGTTACCTCTTGACAAATGATGCATGTGGGTCTGGATGAGAGCCCAACTCTTGACCCATGCCACCCCTACACGCTTTAGTACTTCAAGCAGAAACCCCTAGCTTCAGCATTCTTTTCATTTTGTGTTTCCAGAAGCACGGTGCTGGTAATGCACAACATGAGAACCAGACATGATTAACAAAGCTGGAATTCTTTCAGAAGTGCTTCGTATAGCTATGTCCTAAATATATCTGAGGAAAGCTTCCTGCCTTCAATTCCTTCCAAATATGTAGCATGTTTCAGGACTGGGTTAAAGGACAGAACATGGAAATACACACAGTGAACATTGTTCCCACAATATTTAATGATACGCTTTGGTGACATTTGTAAGCCTTTCAAACAGAAAATATTCAAATGATCATTATTTTAAATATGAGAGATTATAAGCTTATTGAGAAATGCAACTTTTGCCACAAAAAATACCCTTAAAAAATAAACACTTTTTGGATAGCACTTTACTGCCCCCTTTTGCACCTTAACATTAGAACAGGTTTCAACATGAGCATACATCTGAGAAACACCGTGAAGATATGGAGTGAAACGACAGGGCATCGTGTTTACACACTAGTAGCCTATCAGGCACTGATTTGGGGATATCTTCCACTTGCCTACACTGTAAACAAATGAAACATCTAGCTTTCATTGCCCTAAATCTTCCATGGAAGAGATCAGTAATGGATGGTTTAAATTGCCATGTTCCATTTTAATCTGCATGTATATAGGCAACTGGGAAAGAAGGGGATATTGCTCGTTAACAGTAATTGTCTGTAGCACAATTTTCTAAAGCAAAGATCATCTGCAACTCGAATTTGGTTTTATTCATCAGGAAGAAAAGAATGACAAAGGGCTTTCCAGTCTGAGGCCATTCATGTGTTAGCAATCCCTTAACTGAAAGGATGGGTGTATCCTTCAGAAGAAAACTTCACAAACTGGCAGGCAAGAATATTTTCATGAAAGGTGAAGACAAGAAGCCTAGACATTCAAATACCCTGCAAGCCTACAGGCATAAACCCGTTCTGCAACTCCACTCTGCAATTACAGTCAGTACAGAATCCATGTATGTCTCTGTGTGTCCACATATATCTACAAAAGGTAATAAATCTATAGTCTAGTGGCCAGTTATTTACAAAATACTAATTTATTATGACAGAGCCAAGGGGGACCCGTCCTGCCCCAACCCTCAGCTTCCATTTGACAAAGTCCATGTGCTGCTGTGTACACTTATATTTAAACTTAATCCATTTTCCTCTGTCATCCTACAATTACAATACAAGTCACAATAATATTAAATTTCACTGCCTACAGCATTGCACAATTGAACCATTACTGTAATGAAAACTGACTCCCTTTGATATTAACACTGGTGTTTTCTCCCATTTGCTAGCCATGAAATACAGGAAGAGACCAATGTTGTTTTAATTAAAGAATTGTTGTTCAAAATATGCTACTGGGAATATTAAAGTAGTTCTTTGCTCTTGCAGCAAAGATAATCAGGTATTTATATGGTTTGGATTTTTGAAAAAATAAATAAATAAAAAAATCTGTGCCATGAATTCAGCGTAACACAAAACCATTGCTCTACTTGAGTTGTGCTCACAGAGGCAGGGTGTGCCAAACCCAAGAAAGATGGCACTTTGTTGAAAAGATGCAGAGCAGTAGTTAGAGCATGGAATGGAAAGTCAAACCAAACCATGTGCTTCTTAACATGAGTCACTAAAGTCTTTGCTTTTAGAAAGCTAACAGAGAGCAGCTGGCATTTGCCAAAGAACTACTTTTCAAAAAGGGCACTGTAAATCACAAGAAAGAAACAATAAAACCAGATTGTTCTATTGCGGTGCTATTCTGTGCTTTTTCTCCACTGTTCCTATTACAGAAACAAATCTTGTGTCAGCCACAACACAAGAATACCAACCAAAGTTTGCAGTCTTCCTTCTCTCAAATATAATTTGTTCGCACCTGTACAGTCTTGTTCCAAGACATGCTCCCAGCAAAGTCTATAAAAGAGGGCGGGGACTGTCTTGTTACTTGATGAGACATTAATAATCAGTGATTATATCTCAAACTCAAAGAAAAAAAATTCAGATGTTTTGCAGTTGATAGAAAATACATTATTGCACACCATTTGCCTGCATAAGTAAACACTGCAAGCAGAACAAGTTGCTAACTCAAAACTTTCAGGAAAAGTTATGGCAAATCAATAAGAGCATTGTATGACAAACCAAGCTTATTTTGGCAAATCATTGTTATGCAATATTTTCAGAATTCAGTTACAATTCTCTATCACTCCTATGCAGCATCTTCTTTCTCTTTATATTAAAAAGACAATTTTCAGATGGCAGAAAATGACCGTAAGCAAAAATCCAAATGGGAGATCTACAATCACTGTGCACTTGCATCTCACATTAAACCCAAGATTCAGCCACTCAGAAGCATCGAGATCCTGTGTTCTTACACTAGATACAAACTTTTCCAAAGTCTAACTGACTTTCAGAAGCAGAATAAAACTGGGTGGCAACTGCCACCTCAAAGGCAGTCGTAATATCTGACCTACTGAGAACCAGCTTTTGGCCTGCTGCAGGTCAAAATGCAGCCTCTCAAATTAAGCTAAACTTAAACTGACACTGGAGTAGTTTGAAAGTTCCTGTAAAGGTCCAGAAGCACATTCATCAATAGATTGGACATCCGTGCCACGGGTGGAAGAGTCCACCAGAGGCCTTCAGCAGACGGCTGGTGACAGCAGGAGCTCCAGACACTCCTTTTTAACCCGCTGACTATTGGCAAGCTACACAAAAATTAAAACTCGTTCCAAGTGCAGACAGAACCATAGATTCTGACATTATTTTCCAATTTAATAAATAAATAAATAAATAAATGAAGCTCCAGAGAGGTCTGTATTTGTCCAACCTCAAAAAACCTTTTCACTCTGGCCTCGGTTCAAGACAGCTCATGCTTAAATTCGTCCCGCTTCAGCAAAAACATTCAGCATTCAGCACATGCTTAATATGAGCTTTTTTGAATAAGGCCAGTTTCCTGAGTCAGGCCCTAGGAGCACAGTGCCTTGGCTATCACACACCGATCCACAAAATGGAAAAGACTACAATAAGCAATAAATTTGTTAAGATCCAGCTTGTGTTTTTCTTCAAAAAGTGCCTGAAAACTGTATTGATAAAAAGTAGAAGGAACAACGATTACCATTAAAATCGACTCTTTTACAGTATTTATCAAGCAGACTAGCAAGCTTGCCTGCCAAGATGACCTTCCCTGTTCAGGTAATCTATATAGCTTGGAAATATCTTGGAAAAAGAAGCCCCCAAAAAACCTGAAGTTCAAGTGTTGTGTAGTGATTAAGCTAGACTGCTTCTGAACTAAACTGAAATTAATTAAACATGAAGAAAGCAACTGAAGTGTGGACAGTAAATGCTGTGGGACTGCAAATCCTCAAAAGGAATCAAGATGTTCCTGACTCCAAATTTACACTTTTATCCAGTCAGGTATAGAAACCAACTGCTGCTTGGGCAGTAGGTAAGCAGATGGCAAGCACAGGAGAAAAAAAAAAAAAAAAAAGAAAATGCAAAAGTATGCACTACTCGAAGAGTCAGAAGCACAGCTATGTGTGCTTTCACCAGTGCTCGCTGCATAGGTTCCTTAAACAAACTGCTTCAAACTTGCAGAACATCAAAAGCCAGATGGGTCTTCCTGAATGAATCCACAGGCAAGGAGCCAGGTTTCCCTTTTGCTGCAGAAATAGGCCTGGACTTGATTTGAGTCTTCTCAGCTCTGACAGGCTGGGGTCTGGCAGAGCTCCCAATCCAAAATAAAATAGCACTCAATTGCAACTGGGCTTTAACTAATAATGATAACAATAATAAATTTTAAATCCTTCATATTAGCTTTAACATGCACTTCCCTTTACTGTGCATTGTTCACCTTTCCCACCACTGTCCTCTGGTTTGGGTACCTAGGTAAATGCACTATTCAAACAAAAGCTAACAAAACAGTGAGGAAGTAATTTGCAGCATCACAGATTTTTCACCCTAAAGTTTCATTTCACTATCTAACTTATCTTCCAGTGTAGGACAAGCCATATAAGTTCTCATTTTCTGTTGACACATGTACAACTTGGTAATGCTTTAAAGTATACACAGCTCTGAATCCTACTAAATAAAGTTTTGTAAATCCTATTTTAGCCATTAACCACTTAAAGACACTTAAAAAGAACACTATAGGTAGAAACCCCATCTTATAGTTATGTATAAGCCATACATTAGGAATGATTCACCTAGCAACATAATCCTCTACTAGCCTTTATCTTTTTTGGCTTGGAACTTACATTTAAAACCAGAAGAAAGCATAGGCTATTACATCAAAGTTTAAATCAGCTGCATTATAATTACCATGCTGATACCGCAATAAACACTGGGTGTTGGCTGGCCAGGATTGCCAAAAAAGATAGAGGTCCTGCCCTTATTTGCTGTCTTTGACAATGTATATAATCACATCAAAGGAAAGTTTTCTGCATCACAGTTAACAAAAAAAACCAAAACACCAACCAAACTGAACGTTCTTTTTCCTCAAGTAAAATGATAGGTTTTGATCGTTATGAGAAAATTAAAATTTTGCCTATAATGAAAAAACAATTATAATGTAAAGACCTTGCAGGCTCATTTAATACTCACAGGAGTTGAACAGGAGCTAAACAGAAGATTTAAACATGTTTATCTACATGCAACTAGAAATATAAAATACTAAATGACATTTTCAAATATGGAGTTTTAAATTATCTCTCACAATTCTGCATTAAAGTCTGCTCAAAGACTTTTGAAAATGAGGCTCCGATAAAACAGGAATTCACAAGCACACACACGCACACCAAAAATATCAAGTAATTCAAAATGACACTGAAGACACTTGAAGTTTAGGCAATTTCTGTGGGCTTTATAGTTTCAGTTCTGAAGATCTAGCTGGCCTTGGGGGCGGAGGAGCAACAGCAAAATTGTTTTTTGTTCTGCCATTTTGTTTTCATACTTGGCTTTTAGAAACACACTGAGGGCAATGTGCTTGTTTTCTCAAAGCTTCTCCACTGTTTTGGGTTTAGGCTTTTTTTTTTTTTCCCCAATTAGGGAACAGAAGTGCAAATTGCAAAAAAAAAAAACAACACCCTGTGTTTGAAGTAAATCTTCCAGTTTGTGTATGGCAGTGAAAACTGTTTCAGAAGGGGAACCTGCAGAGGATTCCCTATGGGGACAGGGAGCCCAGGATGCACTCCATAAGGAATTGCCCACTCCTTTCCCTGCCCTGCCTTATCTGGTGCGTTTCTGAAATGTGACATGACAGGCAGGTTCGAAAGCTAACTGTTGGATAATGGTGGGCAAACAAAGGACATCGGTTTTTGCATTATTTCTTTAATTACTTTAACCCTTGTTCGAACAGAAAGCATAAGGCCAGAGTAATTCAGCTTCTCTCTTTGTCATTTGCCTGCCATAAATATGCACCAGTCTGCATTTGAAAAGCTGAAGGAGGCCGCAAGCTTGCTGGACATTTATCATGCTCTGTTCCCTGTTAACAAGCAAATACTTTAGTTGAATGGCCCATTAGCAATCATTGTCAAATGCAGAATGCAAGGTGCTTGGATGTGACCGGCCTGTAAATTAGATGAGGGTGCCCCTGCGCTTTGGAGAATTTCAGCAAATGAATTGAATCTTTTGATATAGATTTGTGAAGGTTAAGCTGCAAGAGAGGAAACGTATCTGAGCACTTCAGGCCCTGTATATTCTGCCAATCTGTTCAGCTCCCTATATGCACTTGTTTATTTTTCATTTGTTAAATCACATCAGCAGCTTGACAGTTTTGGTTCTGGAGTTCCCTTTTCAGTCAGAATTGTGAAGCTTTCCAGCTTACTATGGGGTAGGATAAGAATGATAAATTCAAGCATGTAATTAACATCTTTATAAAAAAAAAAAAAGAAGGGAAAGAAAAAAAAACCTTAAAAAGTGTCCAAGCCACTGCCAAACAAACAGCATGAATTCCATTTTGCCGAGCTCATCCCAGGCTCATTCCCACTAAAGAAAGACACAACTGTTATTGTAGGCTTCAGTGTTTTTTCCCCTTATGTCTAGACTGCCTAACAAATGCAGAGTGCTTTTTTTCCCCCCTTAGCAGACAAATGAGCAGGCAATAAAGTAAATATTTCATTTGAATTGTACCCCTGATTTGCAAAGTAATGCTGACTTTAAGTTGTGGGTGTTTACGGTTGTCAGTTGGGGAGGAAAGCAAATCTTAACTATTTAGAAGGCTCTTTAAGAGAAAAGGCAAGAAAAAAACCCAAGTAGCTGCACTAGGAGAGGTATTTTACTATCTTTACAGCTGCAGATCGCTTTAAATAAATGACAAAACCATGGCTAAATTGTCTGCCGGCTGAACTCCAGGGGCTGACATCAAACTCATCCCAATAATTTTAAATTGGGGTGGAAGAAATGGGGGTAAGCAGATGCTTATCTCATTCATTTCTAGATTTCAGCCTGCCTTTCGGAAATAAATACCACCTAGAGACTAAGCCAGATCTATCTGGTTATCTGCAGCTTTATTGGTAAATAGGAATGGATGATGGTTTGTTTGTGGGGTTTTTGTCCTTTATATTTTTGCAGGATGGGAAACGCAAGAGATGCTGAAGCATCACCTGGCCAAGGCACAAACAATGCAGTGTGTTTATCTTTGCTGCTCCCATGGAGTGTGAGATGGAAACCACAGCCTGAAACACAGCTGAAATCAAAAGGTCTCTGTTTTCTTTCCAGATAACCCCAGTCCTACCTATCCCCTCTGCTCTCTCTTCCTTGCCAGCATGTTCCTGCCTGAAGCCCAAATATATTAAGGCAACAAACCCCAAGTGTGGCTAATTCTTCAGAAAGGCTGCTGCTAGGGCAGGAGTTAAAAAGGAAAATCTTCCACACCTAACAATTGCAGCCATCTCAAGTTTTAATCGGTCCCCGTCTCGGCAGAAAGCAGTAAATGAAATCTATCTTTACCATATTATACACCACCAATGAGCAAGAACTGAGCAGCTTTTCTTTACTGCTTTAACCATCCCAAGCCACAAGTAGGCCTTTCATACTTTCTAATCCTGGCCCCCAAGTTTTGTGCAGTTCTCACATAATACCTTACAGCCCGGAGCAAGGCCCTTAGTTTCTAACACCCCTTTCAGAGACGTGTCATTTCTAACATCAAGCTAATCTATATGTTGCCATGGCATCACCCTTTATCTGCCTTTACATCTTATGAACTGCATGGATTTACCACATTATTTTTATCTGAAAGACAGAAAATGGTGGTTTTATTGCCATACAATCAGATTACTGCTGCTAGTTTCTCTATGCCTTTTTACCATACTTCAATCAAAAGGGATCAGTTTCTTTATACTCTGCCCTTGATTTACATTACATCTGTAAAGACCTAGTCTGGGTTGTAATCCCCTTATTAACTATGACCAGGGTTGATTTGCCTAAAAATAAAAGCAAATTGTGTCAGACCTTTTCACTTTGTTTTTGATTCGGAACTACAAAATGGATTACTAAAGAAATCTTCAGAGTTCACACGGCTGGTATAGTACTGAATTTAAAATGAGAATTAAACAAGTTAAACATGGGAGCTGTGTCAACGGTTTACATTTTCCATCATGGGAGAAAGGCTGAACTGCGTTTGTCTTTGTGTTCTCTGGCTTTAAAGAGACAATGAAGCCACAGGAGTTTTTCCAAGCTCTTCTAACACTGTCCATTTGCTATCCTCCCATCCTCTGCTTTTTCATGCAACTCTCCCCTCAAAACTCTCCTCCCTTGCCGCTCCCTCCCCACCCCCCCAAAAAAACTCACCTCACTCAAGGCAACAGTGTTCTGGTTAAAAGTCTATATTCTGTGGCACTGCATATTTTAATCAAAATATTTCCAAGCAGTTTAACATTCCTATTTAAGTTTCCACAACGCCTCACAAAGAATGAGCTCATAAGCAAATCCATGTAGATGTATGATAAATGACCAGAAAAACAGGTTTCTTTATGTCAGCAGCCAAGGCAGGCAGACATTAGGTGCACATGAATAACATTTTAATCACTATTTTTTTTCTCAGAAGAACACTTTCTTCTCATTTGCAACAAGCAATTTCAAGTAGTGCAGGTTGCACGACACATCAAGACCAGATCCTCCAAAAAAAAAAAAAGCCCCATAAGCAACCCTGGCCGGGGCTGCTGCTCAGGGCTGAAAGGCCTGTCTCTGCCAGCGTGTCATGGCAGTCACCTCAGGTCCTCTGCTGACTTCCTATCACAGGAGCCTTGGCTGAATTTGAGACGATCCTGACTGTCACACCTGAAGCAACATGATCTCCTTACAATTAAACAGGCAAGGGGGGGGGGAGGGGGGGAAGAAAGAAAGAAAAAAAAAAGGGGAGTCATTCTTCTGTGTGGGAAGAGAGAGAACTTAAGTGATTTTCGTTTGACTTTTAGTCACTGCCTTTCTAAAGGCAATTACTTCATTAAACAATGTGAAATAATGTAGCACAGCTTACAGATACCGTGCTTTAAGATAATTACTATAAATAATATCACAATTATACTCCACATATAAAAGGCTGAGGAAAATAACCGGCTCAAGAAATCAGCCTTCAGTTTGTTCTGAATTCATTTTGCTAATTCACTTGTGCTTCGGAGACCTGGCTACGAATGCCAGAGATATCAAATGGACTGGAAGCCACCGCTCACTCCTCGTATTAGCATGCCAAGTGTCAACAGCTATGTTTTGGGTACAATTTAGGAGCATGTGTTTAAATCATTTTAACCTTCCACTCCTGTTTCTTCAGCTTGAAGCTGTAATTGCTGAGGTTAGAAAGTGCGGTCCCACGACACAGGACTCCCAAATAAATTCTTGTCTAGCTGAGAGGCTCCCAAACATGTTGTGAGATATCGTTTTAGCAAGCTCTTTGTGCTCCGGCTGGCTCGCCTGTCCTGTGAAACAAGGGCTGTCCATTACCTACAGTTTATCATCCTGACAAAATGTGAGGAATGTGGATGTGAAAGCACTAACAATTCCACCCCTGGTGCTTTCTCCTTTTTTCCCCCTCTCTATATTAAAACCGACAAGATTAACCCAAATGCAAACTGCAGAGCATAGTTCAAGGGGTTATTCAGTCAGTAGTGAATGTGCATTTGTTTACCTACAAAAATAAGAATTTCAGATACAATGAGAAGCAGACTAGTCTGTATGCTACTGAATAGACCATTTAACAGGGTCATCAATTGTAGTTTATTTTATCAGTTTCTGACATGTTAGCATTCATTCAGAGGCGGGCTGTGAAATATCCCATATATAACTGGTTATCAGAGGGAGAGAAAAACATCTATATAATTTAACTTAATCAGTGTCAAACGCACCACTTGTGAGGATAACCTTCCACATGTCACCAGGGAGAACTGCTTTGCTCCTCGGCCCACAGCACGCAGGGAATAACGACACTTAAAGACATCAGCAATGGTTTTTTGAATGGGATTTCTCTACTGTTTGACTAAAAGGCGCCCCATAACACTACGTGCCATCCTGTGTGCCAAAGGCAGTGGCTGAGCCCTTGTGAGGTGAAACTGAGGTAATCCATGCTATCTGTACACATTGTTTATCTTGTCAGAAACAACACAGGCAGAAAGTCCCCCATTAAAAAGCGTCAACAGGAGTTAAGTCTACAGAGCATTTTTTTCTCTGTGTTTTCAAGATCATGAGATCTAAGTTTCTCCGGATGTGAAGTCTGTAAAGTCTACCAAAACCATCTGCAACAATGACGTTTAACCTCCCACGCAATAAAGTCGCAGATATAATTATTTTATGCATGTCATTTAAAACACACCTCTTGTGATCTGATCGAGGCAATGAAAGCAGATCTGTAAAAAGGTGGGGGGGGGGGGGGGGGGGGGGGGGGGGGGGGCGTTGGGGTTTCCTGCA